>CAUYLG010010643.1:0-10065 GCA_963573385.1 Cacajao melanocephalus | reverse complement strand
CTCATTGGTAAGGTACCAGTAGAAATGTCTCCAGGCAAACTGTTCCTTCACGTAGCCTCGGGACTTGAGAGACTGCATGGCTTTCATGACATGAAGGTTGGGGACGTTCTTGTCTGCCAGCTCCGGGTGCTTAGGCATGTGGGCATCCTTCTTGGCCACCATGACTCCCTCCTTAAAAAGGAGCTCATAAATGGCAATCCGGTTCTTCTTAGGCATCAACATCTGCAAGGAGATGACTTGGCGGCTGTAGGGTCCGGGGCCGGAGCTGGAAAGGCCAGCCTTATACTTTTTTTGAGACAAGGTCTCCCTCTGTCACCCAGGCTGGAGTGCAGTGGTGTGATCAAGACTTACTGCAGCCTTAACCTCTTGGGCTCAAACAATCAGCCTCCTGAGTAGCTGGGACCTCAGGTGTGTGCCAACATGTCTAGCTAATTATTATTATTTTTTGTAGAGATGGAGTCTCTCTGTGTTGCTCAGGCTCATCTCAAACTCCTGGGCTCAAGTGATTCTCTTGCCTCAGCCTCCCAAAGTGCTGGGACTACAGGTGTGAGGTGAGCGGCAAGTGACCATTACCACCTGAGCTCTGCCTTATGTTAGATCAGCAGCAGCATTAAATTCTCATAGGAGCATGAACCCTACTATGAATTGCACAGGTGAGGAATCTAGGTTGTGCATTCCGTATCAGAATTTAACGCCTGATGATCTGAGGTAAAAAATGTTTCACCCGGCAACCATTACTGCCTCCTCCCTGGTCTGTGCAAAAATTGTCTTCCACAAAACTAGACTCTGATGACAAAAAGACTGGGACATCTGTTTTTTTTTTTTGTTGTTTGAGACAGAGTTTTGTTCTTGTTGCCCAAGAACAAAATGGAATGCAGTGGCACTCTTGGCTCCTCCACTTCCCGGGTTCAAGCGATTCTCCTGCCTCAGCCTCCTGAGTAGCTGGGATTACAGGCACGTGTCACCACACCTGGGTAATTTTTTGTATATTTAGTAGAGGCGGTTTCTCCATGTTGGTCAGGCTGGTCTCAAGCTCCTGACCTCAGGTGATCTGCCCACCTTGGCCTCCCAAAGTGCTGGGATTACAGGTGTGAGTCACCAGGCCCAGCCTGCAGCATCTCTTAGGTGTTAGAAGATTTGACTTCCATTAGCAGGAAGACTTAGAACTTCCTTAGCTTCTTCAAATTCTTGAATATGCAACTTGGTAAACAGTTTAGACATATGTTTACCGTAAAACTCACCTAGATGCATCAGAAAAAAAAGAACAAAAGTATGGCATATATCATAGTTGTTAAATAAATAGGTGGTGAATCTCAGAGACTGATTATTCATTCTTTATTGATAGTTTAATCTTATAGTATAGATCCTAGCATTTAGAAGTTGCTTAAGAAATATGTGTTGAATCAGACTGGATTCAATAATATCACTTGGGCAACTGTTGGAAAAAGGACACATTGTATGTAGTTCTAGGACAAACGCTTATCCATTCTGGCTGAATCAGAATTAATTACTGGAGTGACAGATGGATATCTATTTAAAAACCCTGTATTAAAGTGAAGCTTCAATATATTATCTTACCTCTGGTTCTATGTTTGATATCAGATTCAGCTTCATTCTCCTCTTTTTTGTCTGCATTAGTGTAAATGGCATCCAATTCATGGCAGATGAAGCTGCAAGTAACAGAACAAGAGAACAGCACATGAATCTCATAAAATTTACTGTGAAAAAATGATTTAGCCAACCAAATTTGGGATGTTCTAAACGCCATGATCTCTTCTTGGAGTTTTTCATGCATGTTATATGAAAGATTGGGAAATATTGTAGTAAAAGATACTTTTAATCTGTTTAAGTCAGAATTTCCTAAACTTATTTGACCTTAATCTTTTTCTTACATAACAGCAGCTAAAAAAGCTTTATTGTTCTATTAGGGCATCATCATGTAACCTTTGAACCTTATTTGGTTTCCATACCAAATATACCATTCCCATGAAACTACTTCTCTAAGTAGGAGACTAATCTAATTTATTTAAAATTCAGAACAATAATCACAAACAGGGAGTGATCAATGATCTGAAACATACCTTATGGTTGGCACAGTAAATGGATCAAATTGGTCCAGTTTGTGCAAATCAATAGGCACAGATATGCGACCTATAAGAAGCAAAAATTATAAACTGATGATTGTGGACTATAAATCATTAAAGGTGCCTCCTACAAGTTATTTTTGGTTAAAATTTCTATCTAAGGCTTAGACAAAGGGTTAAACCTATCTGTTAACAACAGTATTTAGAAATATAAATTAAAGTACTTTCACATTAGCTGTGCCCTTACTTTTTTTTAAGAGTTAAGGTCTCACTTTGTCACTTGTGCTGGAGTCTAGTAGCATGGTCATAGCTCACTGCAGGCTTGAACTCCTGGGCTGAAATGATCCTCCTGCCTCAGTTGTCTCTCAAAGTGCTGGGATTACAGGCGTGAGTTACTGTGCCTGGGCAGTTTTTCAATTTTTGTTGAGTCAGGGTCTCACTATATTGCCCAGGCTGGCTTTGAACTCCTGGCCTGAAACAATCCTCTTGCCTCAGCCTCCTGAGTTGCTGGGAATACAGGTGTGAACCACCATGTTCAGCATGCGTTTTATTTCTCTTTAAAAAATAGCCAAAAAAAACCATCAGATGTGAAAACTGTTGAGCTATTTCCCAGTTGCTCTTATCCTTACTGTTATTTATATATTTAGAAATAAAGTATATTTAAATATTTCATTTTTAAGTTCAGGACAATCTCAGATTTAGTGAGTCATGAAAAAAAGACAAAATATATGGAAATATTATATTTACACTGGCGTGGTTTATTTATTGAGATCAATACAGATACCCACATGTCAGACACCTTTAGAAAGCATTTTGGAAATGAAATAGAAATTACTCTTTTATAATACCCTCCTTGGATACCATATGGACTTCAACACATCTCAAAAATGACATAATGAGGCTGGGTACAGTGACTCACATCTGTAATCCCAGCACTTTGGGAGACTGGGGCTGGTGAATTGCTTGAGCTCAGGAGTTTGAGACCTACCTGGGCAACATGGCAAAACCATGACTACAAAAAATACGAAATATTAGCTGGGTATGGTAGCACATGCCTGTAGTCCCAGCTACTCAGGAGAGTGAGGCAGGAGGATTGCTTGAAATTGGGAGATTGAGCCTGCAGTGAGCTGAGATTGCACCACTGCACTTCAGCCTGGGCGACAGAGTGAGACCCTGTCTGGAAAAAAAAAACAACAAAACTTTCCTTTCCTTTTCCTCCCCCGCCCTTCTTTTTTTTTTTTTTTTTTTTTTTTTTTGAGACGGAGTTTCCTTTTGCTCTTGTTACCCAGGCTGGAGTGCAATGGCCCGATCTCGGCTCACTGCAACCTCTGCCTCCTGGGTTCAAGCAACCCTCCTGCCTCAGCCTCTTGAGTAGCTGGGACTACAGGGGTGCGCCACCATGTCCAGCTAATTTTTTTTGTATTTTTAGTAGAGACAGGATTTCACCATGTTGACCAGGATGGTCTCGATCTCTTGACCTCGTGATCCACCCGCCTTGGCCTCCCAAAGTGCTGGGATTATACGCGTGAGCCACCGCGCCCGGTCTCCTTTCCTTTCTTGTGAGACAGGGTCTCATTCTGTCACCCAGGCTGGAGTGCAAGTGGCACCATCACAATTCACTGCAGCCTTGACCACCCAGCCTCAAGTGATCCTCCTGCCTCAGCCTCTTGAGTAGCTGGAACTACAGGCATGCACCACTCTGTCTGGCTAATTTTTGTATTTTTTGTAGACGAGGGGTTTAGACATGTTGCCTAGGCTGGTGTCAGAATCTTGGGGTCAACTGATCTGCCCACCTTGCCTTCCCAAAGTCCTGAGATTACAGGAGAAAGCCACCACATACGGCCACACACAATTTTCTTTTTATGACCTTGGATAAGTTACATCTTAGGCCACTGTTTTCTCATCTGTACAATGAGAGCTGTTGTTCTAAGATTTTGACTGTCCTCTCCAAATCTAACATGGAACCTCAGAAACCCAACTGTAAAACAGTTACATAGTAGAAACTCATCTGGTAGCTACTTAACTGACAATATAAAAAACTAATTGGGCTGGGCGCAGTGGCTCACACCTGTAATCCCAGCACTTTGAGAGGTTGAGGCGGGCAGATTATCTGAGGTCAGTAGTTCAAGATCAGCCTGGCCAACATGGTGAAACCCCATCTCTACTAAAAAAAATACAAAAAATTAGCTGGGCGTGGTGGCACATGCCTGTAATCCTAGCTACTCAGGAGGCTGAGGGAGGAGAATTGCTTGAACCTGAGAGGCGGAGGTCGCAGTGAGTAGAGATCGCGCACTGCACTCCAGCCTGGGCAACAAGAGTGAAACTCTGTCTCAAAAACAACAACAAAACACTAATTTAGGTATTAGGTGACAGAGCAATTCTTTTACCTTTAAAAATCATAGACATTATATATATTCAGACCTAAAGCCGTACTTATTAAAGCCAACAGCAGCTCATTTTTCTTTTAGTTTTCCTTAGTTTCTTCATGTAGTACCTGTTTTAGGATGCACACTAAAAGGACTCTTCAGTAGATGATTGATTCCTTTGCTGACATTGATATCCAGCCGTGGAAAACAGTACTGGAGCATAATCTCCCACTCTAGCCAGGGTCCACATTTGTCATTTTTGATGTTATTCTAAAAGCAGATACAAGGCCAGCATGAGGATCAGTAGGAACTATTGAGGATTTCTTTAAAGAAAGTTAAAAAAATGATCTTCAACCATCTTTAACTGACTAAGCAAAACAATCAATTTAATTAAGAAGTGCATTATTATATTTATAATATAGATTTCAATAGAATATACCTGACATTTGCCGGCTGCTTTCTTCAGGTGCTCCCAGCGCTGTAATGAATTGTGAGACTTTTGGAAGCTTTGTTGAAGTTCATCATGAATTGGTGATGGGTCATTAAGGAACAGACTCATTTAGGGGACATCAATGAACAACTTAGTTTTCAATATGTATTACCACAAGGGTATTTTTTTTTTTTAATTCAGTCTCTGTAGAGACTGTCAAAAATTGCCAATGCTGACTATATTTCAAGTCTCATGGCAGTGTATTGGGAAAATTTTTCAATTAGCAATAATCATGCCTCGGATAAACCTCACTGGCTACGATACTGCCACTGTGTAAAGCTACCACAAGGGTATCTTATAAATATTTAGACAGTAATTATTAACGTTTCTTAAAACATAAATGTTAGCTGGGCGTGGTGGATCACCCGAGGTCAGGAGTTCAAGACCAGCCTGGCCAACATGGTGAAACCCCATCTCTACTAAAAATACAAAAATCAGCTGGGGATGGTGACACATATCTGTAATTCCAGCTACTTGGGAGGCAGAGGCAGGAGAAATGCTTGAATCCGGAAGGTATAGGTTGCAGTGAGCCAAGATCGTGCCATTGCACTACAGCCTGGGTGATAGAGTGAGACTCCGTCTCAAAAAACAAATAACCAACCCCACAAATGTTAAAACTCAACAGTTGTATCCAGCTGGGCACGGTGGCTCACGCCTCTGTTCCCAGCACTTTGGGAGGCCAAGGTGGGTGGATCATTTGAGGTCAGGTATTTGAGACCAGCTTGGCCAACATGGTGAGACCCCCATCTCTACTAAAAAGAATACAAAAAATTAGCTGGATGTGGTAGTGCGTGCCTATAGTCTCAGCTACTCAGGAGGCTGAGGCAGGAGAATTGCTTGAACCTGGGAGGCGGAAGTTGCAGCAAGCAAGACTGCACCACTGCACTCCAGCCTGGGTGACAGAGTGAGACTCTGTCTCAAAAACAAAACAAAACGACAACAACAACAAAACAACCAAACGAACCAATACCAGTTGTATCCTTGAAATCTTCCCCTGTAGAAATACAGTGATAATAAACAGAAAGAATGCCAAAATAACGAAAAGGTATAATGTAAAGTTTTCCATGGTTTGCATTTATTTTGACTATATGATTCACCATTCTTTAGCCATTAATTCTAGGATCAACTTCCAAAATGAGAAAACTGATTTGCAACATGGCCTCATTTTTTTTTATTGTGTGCCAGACCAGAGATAGTTAACTCTAGAAATACAGGAGATATTTTGTATAAAAAAGATATAAGTATATGAGAACCTACAAGCAAACATATCTGCACATTTATAATATCACAGATCAAAACAACTAGTAAACACAGAAATGATCACAGGAAAGGATATTTTCAGGAACAAGGGCTAAAATCTTATCCCAGCTTTCTTTATTTTCGAGAATATCTTGATTAACCAAGGCATATTCTTCAAAGTATTTATTTATTATGTTTATAGATTTTCTGTAGGAACAAAAATAACAACAGAGTCCCAACACTATTAGTAACACATATGCCACGTAGATATTGCTGCCATTGTGGGGAAGACTACTGCTTATTTTCATGACATATTTAGAACTTAATTAGGTAAAATGGGAATATTACCCTTTGTAGGGTTACGATAATTAAATGAGACACTTTAAGGGAAAATAACCTGGCACAGAACAAGTATATAAGAAATGTTTACTTTTTAAACCTCACAACTTAGAAGGTTAATATACGCAATAAGGGTAGAAAGCAACCAGCCTAGGACACTATAATACATCAGTAGTAGAATAGGGGATGCAGCTTATACTTTCCACTCTGAATTGCTTGTATTAACATCTCAGCAATCATATAATGTTTGCAATTTACAAATATGCTTCACATTTACTCTTTCACTTAATCATTGCCACGACTCTGTAAGACAGGTAGATGTTGTTCTCCCCATCATAGAGATAAGGAAATGCAGGCAGCAATATTTTATCAAGATCATAGTAAGTGGCAGAATAGGAATTTTTACTCCTAACACTTTTCCCACTATCCTAGAGAAGTAGTGAATTCAGTGGAAAAAGCATGGGCTTTGGAGTCACGCAGACCAGAGCATGAATCCTAAATTTAACAACTAACTTCTGTGATGCCAAGCTCATTATACAATCTAAAACTCACTTTCCTTATCTATAAATGGAGATATCATCAAGCCTCTTGTGGGGTTGTTGTGAAGAGAAATGAGAACATCTATAAAGCACCTATTATGAATACTGCAGCATAAAATAGGCACTGAATTAACTACAGCTATTATTATTATAAAATGCTACCCAGCAGTGAAAATTGATAGCAAGGTAACTCCAAAGGCACATGCTGGTAAATCAGACACCTTGAAGTACATGGAGACTTTTCCAACAGACCTGATAAAAGGGTGAATTTTTTCACTTAGGTGAACTTTCTTTTTAACGTCTTGACCACCCTGAAAAATAAATCATCAAAAAAGAACTTCATATATACAACATAAAAGAAATATAATCATGTGCAGCATAATGATGTTTTAGTCAATGATGGACAGTATATAAGATGGTGGGTCCTACCGGGAGTGGTGGCTCACGCCTGCAATCCCAGCACTTTGGGAGGCTGAGGTGTGTGGATTACCTGAGGTCAGCAGTTTGAGACCAGCCTGGCCAACATGGCAAAACCCCATCTCTACTAAAAATACAAAAAATTAGCCGGGCTTAATGGCACATGCCTGTAATCCCAGCTACTCAGGAGGCTGAGGCAGAAGAATCACTTGAACCTGGGAGGTGGAAGTTGCAGTGAGCCAAGATCATGTCACTGCACTCTAGCCTGGGCAACAAGAGCAACACTCCATCTCAAAAACATAAACAAATAAATAAAAGATGGTGATCCCATAAGATTGTAATACTGTATTTTTACTGTGACTTTTCTATGTTTAGGTATGTTTAGCTACATCAATATATCAGTACTTACCATTGTGTTACAGCTGCCTACAGTATTTAGTACAGTAACATGTTGTACAGGTTTATAGCCTAGGAGCAATAGGTTATACCATATAATCTAGATGTATAGTAGGCTATACCATCTGGGTCTGTTTAATTATACTCCATGACTTTTGTACAGTCATGCATTTCTCAGGATGTATCCTCGTTGTTTAGTGATGCATAATTGTAATTAAAAAATTTCTAGGGCTGGGCACAGTGGCTCATGTTGTAATCCAAGCACTTTAAGAGGCCGAGGTAGGCAGATCACCTGAGTCAGGAGTTCGAGACCAGCCTGACCAATATGATGAAACCCTGTCTCCACTAAAAATACAAAAATTAGCCAGGCGTGGTGGCAGGTGCCTATAATCCCAGCCACTTGGGAGGCTGGGCAACAGAGCGAGACTCTGCCTCAAAAACAAAAAAAAATTCTTAGGCTGGGTGCAGTGGCTCACACCTGTAATCTCAGCACTTTGGGAGGCCAAGGTGGGAGGATAGTTTGAGTTTAGGAGTTTGAGAACAGTTTGGGCAATATAGTGAGACCTTGTTTCTACAAAAAATTAAAAAATTAGCTGGGCATGGTGGTGCATGCCTGTAGTCCCAGCTACTCAGGAGGCTGAGGGAGAAGGATCACTTGAGCCCAGGAGGTCAAGGCTGCAGAGAGCTGTGGTCATGCCACTGTACTCTAGCCTGGGTGACAGGGTGAGACCATGTCTCAAAGCAAAACAAAACAAAACACCCAAACCAAAACCAAACTTTAATATGTTCTATTATTTTATATGTAATAAATCTATTTTATCTATTATTTTACATATGTCACAAAGGAAGATTTATAGCAGAATAAAATGAAATATCTTTTTTTTTTAATGAAATATCTTAAAACATGTAGCTACTATGGCTGGGCAATGTGGCTTACACCTGTAATCCTAGCACTTTGGGAGGCCGAGGTGGGTGGATCATGAGGTCAGGAGTTCAAGACCAGCCTGGCCAACATGGTGAAACCCTGTCTCTACTAAAATACAAAAAATTAGCTGGGCGTGGTGGCATATGCCTGTAGTCCAGCTACTCAGGAGGCTGAGGCAGGGGAACTGCTTGAACCTTGGAGGCGGAGGTTGCAGTGTCTGAGATCGTGCCACTGCACTCCATCCTGGGCAACAGAGTGAGACTCCATTAAAACAAAAGCAAAAACAGAACAATGAAAAAAACATGTAGCTACTATGACTTTAAATGATCTATTGGTAACTTCATTTACTCTACAATGTGAATGTCGTTAAAGATAGTTTTATTTTCTTTGACAATAAACATATCAGGCTTAGTAACATCTAGAAAATAAAGCAGTGCAAATTAGAATTCAGAGGACCTTACCTTTACAAGGCTCAAATACTCAACTATCCCAGAACGTACTGCAGAAGACAATTTTCTAACTGATTCATCGCAGACCCAACAATGAACACCTCTCCTTCCAGAATATACCCAGAGACGATGCTTAAATCCAAAGTCCTCTGAAAAGGAGAGAAACAATAGGTTTTAAAACAAATCTACAAACTCCTTAACTATTATATATTACATTACGTTTCCTGTGCTCCCCATGTTCTTGCTTCATTTCTTTACCCATCCTGGCCTCTCTGCTAGGAAATTCTTCTTTAAAAACTTACTTCATTAAAAAAAATTTTTTTTTAACCAATTATTTATTTATTTTAAAATTGGGTTATGAGACTGGCTAATTTTTTAATTTTTGGTAGAGATGGGAGTTTTGCCATGTTGCCCAGGCTGGTCTCAAACTCTTGGACTTAAGTGATCCACCCACCTTGGCCTCCCAAAGTACTGGGATTACAGGTGTGAGCCTCTGTGCCCAGCCTCTGCCAGGAATTTCTTTATGCCCCAGTGCTTCCAACTGTCCCTGACTAATTGCCATTTATCCTTAAAGACTTAGTCTAGGAATATTAAAAGAGCTAACATATTTACAGTGCTTAGAACAGTGCCTGGCACATAATAAGACCCCTATGAAGAGTTAACTACCATCATCATCACCATTACCACCTCTTGACAAGCATTTTCTTTTTTTTTTTGAGACAGAGTTTCACTTTTGTTGCCCAGGCTGGAGTGCAGGGGTATGATCTCAGCTCACTGCAACCTCCGCCTCCTAGGTTCAAGCAATTCTCCTGCCTCAGCCT
>CAUYLG010010642.1:0-12796 GCA_963573385.1 Cacajao melanocephalus | reverse complement strand
CTTGAGCAGTGGTTTGTAGTTCTCCTTCAAGAGGTCCTTCACATCCCTTGTAAGCTGTATTCATAGGGATTTATTTATAAATAAATCAATTTATTTCTAAATATAGAATCATAGCATCTGCAAACAGAGACAATTTGACTTACTCTCTTCCTATTTGAATACCCTTTCTTTCTCTTGCCTGATTGCCCTGGCCAGAACTTCCACCACTCTGTTGAATAGAAATGGTGAGAGAGGGCATCCTTGCCTTATGCTGGTTTTCAAAGGGAATGCTTCCAGCATTTGCCCATTCAGTATGATATTGACTATGGGTTCTTCATAAATAGCTTTTATTATTTTGAGATATGTTCCATCAATACCTAGTTTACTGACAGTTTTTAACACGAAAGGATGTTGAATTTTATCAAAGCCTTTTCTGTCTATTGAGATAATCATGTGGTTTTTGTCTTTGGTTCTGTTTATGGGGTGGATTATGTTTATTGATTTGCATGTTAAACCAGCCTTGCATCCCAGGGATGAAGCCGACTTGATTGTAGTGGATAAACTTTTTGACGTGCTGCTGGATTTGGTTTCCCAGTATTTTATTGAGGATTTTCACATCGATGTTAATCAGGGATATTGGCCTGATGTTTTCTTTTTATATTGTGTCTCTGCCAGGTTTTCATATCAGGATGATGCTGGCCTCATAAAAAGAATTAGGGAGACATCCCTCTTTTTCAATTGTTTGGGATAGTTTCAGGAGGAATGGTACCAGCTCTTTTTGTACCTCTGGTAGGCTGTGAATCCATTGGTCCTGGGCTTTTTTTGGTTGGTAGGCTATTGATTACTGCAGGGCTTATTTTATACTTTGCTTTGGCATTCGGCCTACTCTTTAGGAATTAAAATTTTCATGATGGCCTGTAGCTTTGGGCACACCAGCTGAGGAAGCGCAGTAAAGTCCGTGCCTCTCTCAAATTTTGGTGTTCTGTCTACAGCTGTGGTGACTGCACCCAGCTCCTGCTGAGAAGCATGTGCCATTAGTCAGGTAATAAATGGATCCTAAACAGTGAATCGAGAAGGTTAAGAGTTGTATTTATCTCTCAAGTATCTGTCCAGAAGTAGATAGGGATGGGAAGTTCCAGCTCGTGACGCCACTCTGCTGCAAGTCATTCAGGAATCCATTTACTTCCATCTGTTACCCCTGAATCTTCTAGGACATTGTTGTTATTTACCTAAGTTGGGTCAGGGTCACATCTATATTCTAGCTCAAGGGATAAAAGTAAATAATGAAGGGGGTACAATAAATTCATTTTAAGTGAGTGACATCATAGCTGTACACATTACTTTAGTTCCATTGGCAAGAACTGATGAGCCAATGCTGGAGCAAAAGCCAGGAAATATAGTCTACAGTAGGTCAATCATATACCCAGCCAAATAAATTTTTTAAAAAGATGGGGAGAATAGACTCTTGTGGGCAACTAGCATACCTGGAAGGAAATAAACTGAAACAAATAATCATGTGGGGCTCACCTGCCTTTAACTGAAACAGTCTTTTTGTGAATGAAATTAAAATAATAAGTGAGAGTCCTCTATATAAGCAATGCCTGTGTATTTTCATTAAACAGCAATTATATAACAGTTTTTCCAGGAATTACTGTTTAATCACTTCCAGTCAATGTCAAATGGAAAACCTTATATTTCTACAAACACATCAAAAAATTTTATCTTTGATCTTAGTTCTTAGAAGCATAAAGTGATCCTGGGTGTAATTTGGTCCTGAGCTTCATTTTACAAATGAGAAAACTAAAGTGAAAGATGATACAGTGACAAGAAATGGTCTCCCTATATCTGAGATTACTGGCCTGGGAGTCTGGACGTCTGTGTTCTAGGCTCTGGTACTACTTCCTATCTCATCCTCTCATTCTTCCAAGATTTATGTTGTATTGCGTTAGTCCAGAGAAATGAAACAACACCAGGTAGGGGTGAGGTGGGGCTTCAATGCAAGTCTGACTTAAACCAGGTGAAAACATGATAGAATGTAGAAAACTGACTAAAGGACTACAAAGTGAAACATCAACATATTGGCCTCTGTCTTTCAATGATTACTTACCAAAATCTCCTTTCATACATACTATACTGCTTATTTAGCCTATGATTTCTAGGTCTCATGTTCATCTAATGAAACAAAACAGGGAAATTAAGGCATGTGTCACAGGGGAAATATTGTCTTTGTACAGAAATGCACATCATTGTTCATATGGTCTGATTTAACATTCTTTGTCATCATCCTACAAATCTTAAGTACTACAAATTAATTTGAATATAGCAAAAAGCAGTCTAGAAAATTGAATTAGACACAGTCCAGAATTCATTCTTGAGTAAAGTTTGAGAGCTACTGGTGACTACTGGATTCCTCATTATGACATACAACTTCTTAAAACGGGAGGAATCATACTTTTCACAAAGCATTATTCACCCTCAATCTATTATAAGTATGATCTTCTTAGACTAGCTGAGGTTTTAAATTATTCGAAACCAACTCAATTCTAGACTCAAAGTAAGGATGTCATGTCTGGAGGCCAATTCTGTATGGTAGCTAGCATAGCTCAGTATAGGGTGGATATTTCGTTTTAAAAAACATTTTTGACAATTTGTAGGTTTTATTATTATACCATTCTTTTAGTTTTAATTTAAGGTTAGTAATCTATAAGGTTCAATGCTTCTTAAAGAGCTTGGAGCTTTTCACTTTTCATTGTTAATTTTATTTGTCCCCCTTTCTCCCACCCTCCCTGTCTTCCCACATTCCTTCCTTTTTTTTTTTTCCTTACAAAAATATTGACTCAGCACTTAGTGTGTGCCAGGTACCTGCTAGAGATTAGGGATATAGAATGAATGAGAAAGTGTCTACTTGCATTAAGCTTATAATCTATTAGTGAAAACAAATACTAACTTACAATTTTTCTACAATTGTAAAAGTTAATAGTGCACTCTCTGGATTTGAGGATTTTAAAATCTCCTTTCACCAATTTTGCCCTCTGAACTTCTGGGAAATATTCAAGTTAAACCCAAAGTACATTCTTTGTTCTAAAAAATGCTTTTCATATTAATTTCAGATCAACAAAAAGGCTTCTGAAGTCAGGCTTTAAAGGCATATGCAAATAAATGGTTCATGGGACAGTTATGTATATGGGCACACCCACAGCTTTCCTATCCCCCAAAGCACTCCATGGCCAGAGGAATAGGGAGTTTCCTCAGTAAACACTGAATTGACTGTTGGACTCAATATTGCAAATTTTTTTTTTTTCAGTTTCTCTGGTCATACACACACAGTGCACCTCTCTACAAAGGTTTGTGGACCTGTTATTATTTTAATGAGTTAGTCAACTTGAAATTTAAGAACGGATTATAAAGCCATCACTTTATACAATGAAAAGGGAGACAGAGAGAGACAAAGAAAGAGAGAGAGGTACTGCACAAGGAAACTTAAAAATCCCACCACAACAGATGGCTTGTGCCATTTTGAATTTTATCTCCCTAAGGAGCAAACCCTTGTAGAGGCTATTAAAGCTGCTGTTTGCATGAGAAAATGCTATTTCAATATTGATGGCTATATATGTGTGACCTCCATTGAAAACAAAGTCACAGAGATTTACCCTTATTTCAGAGGAGCAAAACAATGAGGTTGGAAGACTAAATCCACCCAGTGTCACAAGCACTTTTGAGAACTGATTAAAGTGACAGCAGTGAAACAAAATTGCACCACTCAATACAAGATTTGCCTCAAGGAATAAAAATAAAATAGGCATATTACTCCTCAAAGACACATATTTTATTTAGTTGTTAAGAGTAGAGTGTTGGAATTTTGAAGAACTGTTGCTATTTAATAGAGGTGAAAGTTTTAATGTGAATACTGCCTGTGTGAGCGCGTGTGTGCAAAGTTGGCGTGACACATTCTGCTCAAATTAGACTTCTAAATAACTAGTAACAGCTGTGGTGCTTAGAAATCGGTTTGGTTTAAATGATGATGTCATGTGCTTATATAAGTAAAATAGGTGTACTTATTGAATGGCAGAGTATATAACTCACTTTTTATCTGAAGGAGACAGTATAGGTACCTTCGTTTAGAGGCTGTAAATATGCCATACTTAAAAGTAAATTATATTTTTCGACACACCTAAAATTTTCATCTTCATGTACTACTTAAAATTATGTATGTTATATATATAGCAGAGATAAGAGCAGACATATAAAAATTATTTTATGGCAGCAAG
Organism: Cacajao melanocephalus; assembly: GCA_963573385.1. NCBI lineage: Eukaryota > Metazoa > Chordata > Mammalia > Primates > Pitheciidae > Cacajao > Cacajao melanocephalus. The sequence continues at coordinate 8,549 of CAUYLG010010642.1, read as the reverse complement.
AAAAATTACCTAACATTTATATCCTGTACCTGAATTAAGACTTGTAATATGGGTGACTGGAATCCTCCATCCATGGTTAAAATAAAATAATAAAATAATAAAAATAAGTAAATGTCATGAAATAAGTTTGCAGAATTACATTTTTTATTTTCTAAAGGCACATTAAGAGCAGAAGCTAGTAAATAAAAATCACTTTGAGAAGCAGTTATAATTAAGCTACTAATTCTCTTTTCTATTGGTAAATATTGGATAGAGATTAATGTCGGGAAACATGCTTGCCCTCAAATTTAGAAAAAAAGTCATACAATAAGCACAATTAATATTTTTAGCCTATCTGACTGTAACGATTTGAGAAATGGATGGTATTTGAATGGAGAAAAGGGAGTACGTTTTAAAATTAAGTATATAATGAAGATTCTTCTCTATTACTAGAGGTCTGAAATCATGAGTAAGTCTAAATCTGACGGCTCTCTTCACACTCACAAAGATAGAACGATACCAGTTAGCAGCACAACATACTTATTTTGATATTGTCTTATAAAAGACCAGGTTAATTATAAAAGCATTATTCATTTATGTGAAAAGATTTCCTGCTTGTTCTTGATTAAAGAAAAGCTCAAAAGAAATGAATTATTTTTGTTATGAAACTAAAAATATGGCTCTTTTAAATGCCTTTCCTTCCAAAGCCTTAAAAGAGAGAGAGAGAGAACAGCTTCTCATTCAGAAACATAGAAGCCAAGTGTTCTTCCAGGGAAGCTTACATTATTATTCACTCTCTGCACCCCTCATCTTTAACATTGAGGGAATCTGGTGCTAACATACTTTCTTTGCAAAATCACCAGTACCTCTCATTTCAGCTATTAAGTATTTAAAGGCAAGTAGTTTGAGAGTGAGTCTAGCTCTTCTTCTAATCCTGTGTGGGCTAAATAAAGTCCAAAGTCTCAAAATGGCTTGCCATCTTAGAGAAGGAAGGAAGAAGTGTTTAAGAGGACACATAGAGGAAGAAGTGTTTCCAAAAGAAGTTATGGTGATATAATATGGTAAGCAAAAAAAAAAAAAAAAAAAAAAAGATGTTTGCTATGTCCTACACTCAGCTGGAACATCTCCTGTTTGGAGATATTTCACAAAACGATTTCACAGACAAATGGTTTAATGCATGGCCAGCCAATTTAGCCTTTATTTTAAATATATTCTTTATGCATATAGATATTTTGAGATTGTGCCTTCTGGAATGATTACTGAAACCACATTGAAAAGTCATTATGCAGAAACATGGGTGTACAAATAGTTCATAGCTTAGGGGAACTATAAATAGAACTGACTGAATCTTGTTAAAGAGTTCATGTCCTTGTTATTTAAAAGAACTATTTTGATGGCATCGATTAGCTATAACACTTCTAATTAGCATTTCACTAAAATAAAGTACAAAAACAATCACATCCAATTTTTGGAAAGGATATTGATGAAAAATACACTAAACTGAAAAATAAAATATGGTCTAATTCCAACAGGGCAAGTTTTCTTTTTCCTTTATGTCATAATTTTTTAACTCTAAGGACACATAAAGCAAATACCTCTAATTTTCAGGTTTACATACTCTAGAAACCAAGGGTAATTGGAAAATATAGAAATATCTAACCAGATTCTTAAAATTTCACTGACAATTGTTTGGAACAAAGTAATTAATACCCCATAAATCATTCTAATATTATGTGATGATGACAATTACATCATCACATAATATTATATATAACACTAGTTATTATCAAAGGGGTAACAAAATATGATTTTTAATTCTTTATTTATACTTATAAATTTGATACAATAAAACTACACGCTACTCTTAATAAAATCCCAACATCTTATCTTAGGAAATAGTCCTTGAGTTGTGGTACTCTCACTACATTATCACTCTTCTCAGGGAATCCTTAAGTGACTACAGTCTCCATTTCAACCTTACCATTTGGCATTTCACATTTAATGGATAATTGCTTGTATTTAGCAATTTTAGGAAGAAATGGATAACGTTTTGATACCTTTGGTGGACTACTAAAGGGTACTGACCGTACTTAACATCTACAGATATAGGTATTTATATGTCTGCATGTATGTATGAAATATATTTGCTGATGTGTATATACACGTCTGTGTACATGCATACATATATCCTGCTTCAGCAATTTATAAGATCGCAACATCTACCTTAGCAAAAACTACCTTGTTTGGGGATTACTGTGCACAATCTTAGCTCTAAATGAGGTTGGAAGTTTATAACCTCACAGACATTTATGGCTAGTTTTTTAAACTTTGACGAGTTTAAATTTTACATTATTGAACAGTTTAATTATCTATTGCTTGAAACTATTTCAAAGTATTTAAAGTATGACTTACTCACTGATACCAGAATTTAAAAGCTTGCTATATGTAAAACTATTTTTAAAGCATTCCATCTATTAGGCTCAACGTTAAATATCACTGTAAAAATAAGAAATAAAATATTGGATGACAAATTCAAACACCCAATGCAAATATTTCTATCTTACTTTTCATGGGAAAATAAAAAATAAATGCCTTATCTCAAAATACATAAAGAAATATAGTTTAGGCTTTTATGTAATGCATGGGCATGGGAGTGGTTTTCTTGATTTTCACATAGTTCTTTCCCTCAACGTATTAATACTCTTTTCTCTGTCCCTCCATCTCTTTAGCTGCTAACAAAGGTAATGTCAACCCAGCTGAAATTGATTAACCAACAATCTCATTTTAAATCCTTTGTAAATAATTTAAATATACAAACCTCTTGAAAAGTGGTATGATACAACACGATGCTTTAAGAGTTCAAAGAAGGTTGTGCCATAATATTTAAATGGGAATAGCTGCTTCATTCTGTGTCCTGTGAAGCATTATGCATACAGAATACTGAAGTATGTGGTGGGAAAATTAATGCACAATCCCACAAACAACAGGAAAGATGTTTTTACAACATATGCCAATGAAATAGTCATTTGCCATCACTTACTTAAATGAACCCAAAAGATAGATAGCATTTTGGGCTTTTATCCAAAAAGGAGGGTCTGTTGGGCAATTGCAAAAGCTGCAAAACTAAAGGAAATCACTCTGAATGCATTTCAAATTAAATTCTTATGGTTTAATTTAGATCTGCCTTATTAATCCATATTAATGGATAGTAATCACTACAATTATTATTTCCATGTATTAAAAGAATATTTTCATTAAGTGCACAATGAAGTTGGATCTATGTGAGGAAATAAAATGATTCAAAAAAAACTGCTAAGCTTAAATAATATCACCATATGAACTTGGACACATTTTCACTTCTTAATCAGATTATTCAATCATACAAACATATTCAAATATACAAGGGATACAGTACAGTTATTATTTTTTCATTCTGGGATACCTTGTTGCAGAGAAAACCAGATACCTTTTAGCCTTTCATCAGGCTAGTAATAATAATCTACCATTAGCATTAATTGGTTCTGAGGCAAGTATCTGACCTAAATAGGTCAAGCTAGATCTAAAGATTCTTTAAAAATAAATTACGGATGGAAAGCAGTAAGTTGCAGGTCAAGTTGTGATATGTGACGCTTGGAATTTCAGTGGTTATGTTTTCTGCCAGGTGGACTGAAAGACAGAAGTCAGTGTTTGCAGCAGAGAATAGTGTCCTGAAAGCATTCACAGTGTTGTGTATCTATTAACTCTGAGGACTCACTAGACCCTTGCTGGTCAGAGTTACATTAGGTACTCCAGTGTCCTTCAAATACCTCTCTTCTGTCTAATACAGCTCAAGTCATCTTCCTATTCCTTGAGCTCAAAAGAATTATAATTAACATACCAATAAATCAGTAAACATTTCTGATCATTTACTGGATGCTTACCATTTTTGAAGACATTTAGAAGAATCAGTAGATTTAGACACCGTACAGGAAGATACAATTAACTCATCCAAACTATTGTTATCCAGCACACATTAACTAAGTAGCTACTATGCATTTTACTAGGACCTTAATACTGAAGTGTGTAAGACACAGTCTTGGGATAAAAGCCAAAAATTAGAATAAATAAAAGGGAAAAGGCTGGTGCAGTGGCTTACACCTATAATCCCAGCACTTTAGGAGGCTCAGTCAGGCAGTTCACTTGAGCCACAGAGTTCGAGACCAGCCTGGGCAACATGGCAAAACTTTGTCTCTACAAAAATTACAAAAATTAGCTGGGTGTAGTGGCATGTGCCTGTAGTCCCAGTTACTTGGGAGGCTGAGGTGGAAGGATCCCTTGAGGCTAGAAGATGGAGCCTGCAGCGAGCTGTGATCATGCCACAGCACTCCAGCCTGGGATACAGAGCCAGGCCCTGTCTCACAAAACAGAAATACAGGCACTTAATAGAAATGAAACCTAGAGTATAGTGTAGGAAACTCTAAGTTGCTTAGAGAGGTTAAACCAATATAGTGGTTGAGGGAGGTATCTCTCCACATGGACCTGAGGGCAGCTTTATATAAGCCCTATTTGGCAAAGAATTCCTAAACTGCTCTGAAGCTTCCTCCCTGTAATTCTTTCCCATGCTTAGGCAGAGAATTTTTGAGAAGGCTGGGAAAAACAGAATTGCAGCTGAAGTGGAAATATGGTGGACAAGAGTTGTTTACATTATGACCAGGACCATGAAAAGGACTATGGACATCAAAAGCAGGTGCCAACACAGCATGAAGATAGACCAGATAGAAGAAGGCAAAGGTCAGCAGGGACCCAGGTCCCCACTCAGACCAGATTCCCTCCTGCCCCCTCCAGGGTCCTGATAAAGGATGGGATGTAAATTCAATTACCACCCCCCAGTTTAGATCACCCCAGGTGAAAAGAGAAGCAGTATAACCCTGAATGTTCATTGTACTAAGTTTAAATTCATAATTGATAACATTTAAAACAGACTATGACTGAGATAGCTTGAAGAGGCAGAGGCAGTATACATTTTATATCCCAAGGAGAACTCATCAGCTAGTTGAGTTTAGTTAAAATATATAGAAGTATTTTATGATGTTAGGCCTCATGTTTAAATCTTTAATCCATCTAGAGTTAATTTTTGTATATGGTGTAAGGAAGGGATCCAGTTTCAACTTTCTGCATATGGCTAGCCAGTTTTCACAACACCATTTATTAAATAGGGAATCCTTTCCCCATTGCTTTTGTCAGGTTTGTCAAAGATCCGATGGTTGTAGTTGTGTGGCATTATTTCTGAGGCCTCTGTTCTGTTCTATTGGTCTGTATTTCTGTTTTGGTATCAGTACCATGCTGTTTTGATTACAGTAGCCTTGTAATATACTTTGAAGTCAAGTAGCGTGATGCCACAAGCTTTGTTTTTTGTTTTTTTGTTTTTTTTCTTTTTTGCTTAGGATTGTCTTGGCTATGCAGGTTCTTTTTTGGTTCCATACGAAGTTTAAGGTGGTCTTTTTTTTTTCCAATTCTGTGAAGAAAGTATGGGTAGCTTGATGGGGATAGCATTGAATGTATAAATACTTTAGGCAGTATGGCCATTTTCATGATACTGATTCTTCCTAACCATGAGCATGGAATGTTTTTCCTTCTGTTTGTATCTTCTCTTACTTCCTTTAGCAGTGGTTTGTAGTTCTTCTTGAAGAGGTCCTTTACATCCCTTGTTAGTTGTATTCCTAGGTATTTTATTCTCTTTGTAGCAACTGTGAATGGAAGTTCACTCATGATTTGACTCTCTGTTTGTCTATTATTGCTGTAAAGAAATGCTTGCAATTTTTGCACATTGATTTTGTATCCTGAGACTTTGCTGAAGTTGCTTATCAGTTTAAGGAGATTTTGGGCTGAGACGATGGGGTTTTTTAAATAAACAATCACATAATCTGCAAACAGGGACAATTTGATGTCCTCTCTTCCTGTTTGAATACTTTTCATTTCTTTCTCTTGCCTGATGGCCCTAGCCAGAACATCCAATACTATGTTGAATAGGAGTGGTGTGAGAGGGCATCCTTATCTTGTGCCAGTTTTCAAAGGGAATGCTTCCAGCTTTTGCCCATTCAGTATGATATTGGCTGTGGGTTTGTCATAAATAGCTCTTATTATTTTGAGATATGATCCATCGATGCCTAGTTTACTGAGAGTTTTTAGCATAAAGCGCTGTTGAATTTTGTCGAAGGCCTTCTCTGCAACTCTTGAGATAATCATGTGGTTTTTGTCTTTGGTTCTGTTTATGTAATGGATTAGGTTTATAGATTTGTGGATGTTGAACCAGCCTTGCACCCCTAGGATGAAGCCAACATGATCATGATGGATAAGCTTTTTGATGTGCTGTTGGATTCAGTTTACCAGTATTTTACTGAAGATTTTTGCATCAATATTCACTATGGATATTGGCCTGAAATTTTCTTTTTAAGTTGCATCTCTGCCAGGTTTTGGTATCAGGATGATATTGATCTCATAAAATGAGTTAGGGAAGATTCTCTTTTTGTATTGTTTGGAATAGTTTCAGAAGGAATGGTGCTAACTCCTCTTTGTAGCTCTGGTAGAATTCAGCTGTGAACCCATCTGGTCCTGGACTTTTTTTGATTAGTAGGCTATTAACTGTTGCCTCAACTTCAGACCTTGTTATCGGTCTATTTAGGAATTCAACTTCTTCCTGGTTTATTCTTGGGAGAATGTAAGTGTCCAGGAATTTGTCCATTTCTTCTAGATTTACTGGTTTATGTACTCAGAGGTGTTTGTAGTAATCTCTGATGGTAGCTTGTATTTCTGTGGAATTGGTGGTGATAACCGCTTTATCATTTTTTATTGCATCTATTTGAATCTTTTCTTTTTTATTTTTTATTAGTCTGGCTAGTGGGCTATCTATTTTGATGATCTTTTCTAAAAAACACCTCCCCAATTTATTGATTTTTTGAAGAGTTTTTTGTGTCTCTATCTCCTTCAGTTCTTCTCTGATCTTAGTTATTTCTTCTGCTAGCTTTTGAAATTTTTTATCTTGCTCCTCAGTTCTTTTAATTGTGATGTTAGGGTATAGATTTTAGATCTTTCCTTGCTTCTTATATGGGGATTTAGTGCTATAAATTTCCCTCTAGACACTGCTTTAAATGTGTCCCAGAGATTCTGGTACATTGTGTCTTAGTTCTCATTGGTTTTGAAGAACATTTTTATTTCTGCCTTCATTTCATTATTTATGAAGTAATCATTCAGGAGCAGGTTATTTAGTTTCCAAGTAGTTGTGCAATTTTGAGTGAGTTTCTTAATGCTGAGTTCTAATTTGATTGCACTGTGGTCTGAGAGACTGTTATGATTTCCGTTCTTTTGCATTTGCTGAGGAGTGTTTTACTTCCAATTATCTGGTCAATTATAGAATAAGTGTGATGTGGTGCTGAGAAGAATGTATATTCTGTGGATTTGGGGTGGAGAATTCTGTAGATGCCTATGAGGTTTGCTTGGTCCAGATCTGAGTTTAAGTCCTGGATATCCTTGTTAATTTTCTGTCTTGCTGATCTGTCTAGTATTGAGAGTGGGGTGTTAAAATCTCCCATTATGAAAACCTAGGCCATACCATTCAGGACATAGGCATGGGCAAAGACTTCATGACTGAAACACCAAAAGTAATGGCAACAAAAGCCAAAATAGACAAATGAGATCTAATTAAACTCCAGAGCTTCTGCACAGCAAAAGAAACTATCAATAGAGTGAACCAGCAACCAACAGAATGGTAAAAAATTTTTGCAATTTACCCATCTGACAAAGGGCTAATATCCAGAATGTATGGAGAACTTAAACAAATTTACAAGGAGAAAACAACCCCATCAAAAAGTGGGCAAAGGATATGAATAGACACTTTTCAAAAGAAGACATTTATGAGGCCAAAAAACATATGAAAAAAAGCTCATCATCACTGGTCATTACAGAAATGCAAATCAAAATCACATTGAGATACCACCTCATACCAGTTAGAATGGTGATCATTAAAAAATCAGGAGACAACAGATGCTGGAGAGGATGTGGAGAAATAAGAATACTTTTACACTGTTGGGTGGGAGTGTAAATTAATTCAACCATTGTGGAAGACAGTGTGGCAATTCCTCAAGGATCTAGAAATAGAAGTACCATTTGACCCAGCAATCCCATTACTGGGTATATACCCAAAGGATTATAAATCATTCTACTATAAAGACACATGCACACGTATGTTTATTGCAGCACTGTTTACAATAGCAAAAACTTGGAACCAACCCAAATGCCCATCAATGGTGGACTGGATAAAGAAAATGTGACACATATACACCATGGAATATTATGCAGCCATAAAAAAACCTTTGCAGGGACACGGATGAAACTGGAAATCATCATTCTCAGCAAACTGACACAAGAACAGAAAACCAAACACCACATGTTCTCACTCATAAGTGGGTATTGAATAATGAGAACACATGGACACAGACAGAAAAACATCACATACCAGGGCCTGTGGGGTGGGGGGCTAGGGGAGGAATAGCAGGGGGTGGGGGGATTGGGGAGGGATAGCATTAGGAGAAATA
>CAUYLG010010641.1:0-16706 GCA_963573385.1 Cacajao melanocephalus | reverse complement strand
ACTTTCAGATTGGGTCTGAGTGGACGTCCGGCTTGTTGGTGATGAAGTTTCTTCTGTTTCTTAGTTTTCCTTTGGCGGACGCCCCTTCCCCACAGAGCTTGGTCTTCCCGGGTTCAGCTGTGCTTACTGTGAAACTCTCGGTCCTCAGCGCTTCCAATTGCTGTTCTCCTTGAGGTGGTGGGACCAGCCGAGCTGACTCAAAGGGCGCCCAGTCGCGTATACTCTGCACTGAGAAGCGCTGCGCCCCGCTGGGGCGCCGGCAAAACAGCTGTGCCGGCCAAAAGAGCCGCGCTGGCGACACGTGTGGCTCCTCCGCAGGGAATCTCCCAGTTTGTGGGCCACAGAAATTCGTCTGAAAGTGCGGCGTCCACTCGCTCTCTGCGCTTTCACTGGGAGCTACAATCCTAAGCTGTTGTTAATCGGCCATCTTGGATCTCTCCTTAAATTTTATTCATTCTAATGGATGTGTGGTGGTATCTCATGTACATTTTCTTGATAAGATGCTCAATATCTTTTTATAAGCGTATTTGCCATTCATTTCTTGTGTAAAAGTCTGTTCAAATGTTTTCTACTTCTTCAGGGGTTTTTGACTACTTCATATTGAGGTTTACCAAATCGCTCTATGTTCTGCATACAAGGCCTTTTTTAGATATATGCATTGTAAGTATTTTCTCCCATTCTGAGGCTTTCATTTTCCTTTTCTTAAAAAGTGTCTTTGATTTTGCTAAAGTCTAGTTTATCAATTTTTCCTTAATGGTTAATGCTTGTTGCCTATAGAAAATTTGCAAATATTTTATTTCTCCTAGAAGTTTTATCGTTTTAGCCTTTACATTTAGGTTTATGTGACATATTAATTTTGGAGTCTGATGTAACGTAAGGGTTGAAGCTAACATTTCTTCCATATGTATACCCAATTGTTTCAATACCACTTCTTTTTCCTGTTGAATTCATTGGCAAATTTGTCAAAAATTGTGTGATCATATACATGTAGGTTTATTTCTGGACTCTATCACTCAATTGATCTATGTTGATCCTTTAATCATTTCTTCATTATCTTGACTATAGCAGATCCTCCAGCCCCGGCCCAGCCTTCATTTGACTGAAGTCCCTATCAATACCTTGATTATAATTTCATGAGAGATCCTAAGCCACCACTGCCTCACTAAACCACTCTCATTTTTTATTTTTGCCTGTGGAGTAAGGGTGATTACGGTAGGAAAGACTACTTAGAAGCCACTGGAACTGCCTCTGTCTACCTAAATAATAACAAAAAGTGATACCACATTTCAAGAGATGGCAGAGATTAGTGCCACCACTGAGGACTTGAAATATGTAGGGCTGGTGATTCCTAGCACATTCCCATTTAACTCATTTACTTGGCCCAGGCAGAAGACAAATAAATCCCATTTTTAATATTTTTTCTATAATTTTATAGAATTGTAGTTATCACCAAAAACTTGTGACTCCAATTTCATCTGCTTTTTCAGATGTGGTTTTATTGTAGAAACAAATCAACACAACCTGTGGCTCCTAGTATGAAGCTATTGATCTGATAAATATAGGCTACCTTTTAATATACTTGTGTCCTGTGATTTAAGTTCATGAAAAGACTATAACAATCCAGTACAGGAAAGACTTCTTCAGGAGGAAGTTTTAAGTCATCCTACATGTAAACCCAGGGCTTGCTGGAGGCAAAGGAGATACAGAATGGGAAGTGGAAGGAGGAAGTCATCAGTCCTAGCTATGACCACATGACCATTTACAGAAATGAGAACGAGTTATGAACATTTTCCTTAATTTGATATTAATATGTTTGCAGTTATTAACAATTTTTATCATCCTCTCTCCCATTCCTCTACCAGGTATGTTAATAGCAGTTAAGCTTTATATCTCAGTATTACTGGATATCGAAGAAAAACAAGCATCATCCTTTTTTCGAAGAAAAGTCTAGTATGTTTTCTATTGCACATGAGATGGTTGTAATAACTTTGTGGCGGCTTTATCATGTGTCACCTTGACTAGACTAAGCTACGATATCCAAATTCCCATCCCAGTATCTTTCTCATTATGGCAGAATAAAAGACATTTCATGCAATATTTGGAAGGTGGGAGAGAAACAGGGTCCATATGTGCACCAGGTATCCCTGTTGCCCACATGTTTTTGCTGCCCTGCTGGCCCATCTCTTTGGAATGGGCAGCAGCTGGGCCTGCAGTTGCCCTTGCCCTGGTTTCTCCCTCAGCCTCTTCATATTTTGGTTGAGGTATATGTTTTATTTCTCTGAGAGAGCCCCCTTTTCTCTTTAAGGACCAAGTTCGAGTTATCAAGAGACTGACCCAGGGTCCAGGCCATCCTCATGGGTTCCAACTCATATATATAGGTTCCAGCTCCATCTTGTCTCTCTCTCTTTATATGTATCTGTCCTTCTCAATTGCCTTCCCTGGAAAAGTCAAGGTCCACATCACACATGAAGACAGCAGCCTCACCAAGACTGCTTAACCAGCTCTCACAGCTGTGTGAGTTCAAGTCCGTGGAATAAATCCCTTTACATACATATTACACATCATCTGTCTTTGTCTCTTATATACTATTAAGTATTATATAACCAGTAGTGCATATATTAATCCATGTTATATTATACACACCTTAGTGGTTCTTCTCTGACTGAACTCTGATATACTACTTGATATAAAAATTATGTTTCTATAAAATACAATTTCCAGTAAGAGTTTGGGCTTAAAAGTGGTTTTGCTTGTGTCTAAGTACAAACAAGATAACTGGTTTTCCATTTGTTATAGCAAGAATCAGTTTTAAGACATAATTTCCGTTTCAAATTTTCAAAAGCGCAGTTTATATTTCTATGTGTGAAGTCGATCTTTAAGCATTTTCTGGGTATCAAAGAAAAAGTGTGATGTAGAAAAACAAGCATCATCATTTTTTGGAAGGAAAGCCTAGTATGTTTTCTATTGTACTTGAGACAGTTGTAATAGGTTTAGGGAGACACTGACTCATTTCCACCATCAATCCAGCCTATCGACTTTTACATTTGATTGTTTGCACTTGTCATTTGTCAATCCATTTTAACAGGTGAGGTGACATTTTTAGATGTAGAATTGCAGATTTGAAGACACAGCCTCCCCCACTGTGCCATATCCTTTTCCCTTGATGCTCCAGTGAGCTCTGCATTCCTTCTGACTCTAAGGGGCACACCATGTGCAGATGCAAACCTGCAATGAGAATGCATCTGGCCCCATAATCTTTTCTTGGAAACTTAGACATACTGATATCCCACTGCTAACCAACTGTCACCATCACATATAATTCAGACCACAGTGCGGAAAAGCCATACACATTGACAGACCTTTTAACACAGTACAAAAACCATTTAAAAACAAATTGGCATATTATTGATTGTGGACTTGGCAGGGCCTTTTGTGGTTGGCAGCACGCAATGCTGCTTATGTTTTTCCCCAGTAATTTTCTTCCCTGAAGATAGGCGATAAAACACCAGCTGGAATCAAGGAAATAACATGTCTGACGAGTTTATTGCCCAGATACTGAGACCCAGAATGCAGAGTCATCAGACAGCACTGGCTCTTTTGCTAAATCATCTGTAGGTATGTTTCTTTTGTACCACAGGGACAGTGTCAATGCACTGTGTTTGGTACTTTTAAAAATTGCATTAACTGGCACTGCTTTTGGAAAAGGCTTAGATTACATTAAGATAAATGCCAAGAATGCTTCAAATGAGCATTCAGTTACAAAAATGTTTCAATATTGCTATTTAATTGTACAATGATCTTTGTCTCAAGATCATTGTACAATTAAATGATATAAAGCTGCTAGTTTTTAAAAGTCCTGAGTACATTCTTTGAAGGAAAAGGAACAGTGCACATATGTGATGTCTCACTGCTTAAGTCGCATTATATCTCTTTATGCTTATTAGGCAAGCTCAGATGGTTCTCATACACCTGCTATGGGTAGATCTTTCAGGCCAACCCTCTCCTAACTTTCACCACCTCCATTCCATAGAAGCTTCATTTGGCAAGAATGCTGATTTTCAAATCTGTTTTGAATCTCCCCATTCTGAAATTTTTACTGTTTATCACTGCTTACTTCTCATAGCAGTGAAACCTCAATTCCAGGAAGCAGAGCTGCATCCCTCTCCCTAAAACTCTTTTACTGTCTCCTGTAGAAGGGCCCCAGCAGCCAACTTCCTCCTCAGCACCCATGGCCAGGGCACATCTATGTTCAGGTGCTCTGTTTGAGAATAGGTGTCATTCATGTCCATTGTACAACCACTGTTGGAAGTCAAATAACATGTTTTGTCTGTCTATCCCTAAATGTTTTTCTTCATGGCCTTATTTAATATACTACTCTGTGATTTTTAAAAATATTATTTATTTATTCATTTTGAGACAGAGTCTCTCCCTGTCACCCAGGCTAGAGTGCAATGGCACAATCTTGGCTCACTGCAACCTTTGCCTTCTGGGTTCAAGCAATTCTCCTGGCCAGCCTCCCAAGTAGCTGGGATTACAAGCACCTGCCACCATGCCGCGCTAATTTTTGTACTTTTAGTAGGGACGGGGCCTCACCATGTTGGCCAGGCTGGTCTCGAACTTCTGACCTCAGGTGATCTGCCTGCCTCGGCCTCCCATAGTGCTGGGATTACAGGCATGAGCCACCATGCCCGGCCTGTGATTTTAAACATTAGCACTAACCAAATGCTTTTTGGAAAAATTACTATGAACAGATTCTAGCAGTCTTCATATCTGGAATACTTCTAATCTATCAAGAAGGCTACATATGCACTCACAAAATGACTTTCAAAATAACCAAACTATGGTTTTAAATGTGATCCCTAAAAAAATCATTTTATATTATTTGTATATAGATTAGTTTTCTTCTTTGCCAAATATTTCCATTTCTGCTGCTTCACCAAAACCAACACCAACTCACTATTCCCCATTTCTTTTGTTGTTCTCTAGAGGATTTTTGATCCTGAATGATCTGAATACTTATTTCACCCTTTTACTCTGCCTGCATTTATCCCCTCCCCCCACCAAAATAATGCCAGCTTCAAAATAAATGTATGAGGTTAGAAGTCAAGATGGTCTTATGAGATGGAAGGTGGGGGATGGCAGCTTAAAAGGGGCCCGATGGCAGGGGTCTGAGATGTTGGTAATGTTCAGTGTCTTGATATGGGTGGATGGGTATTTTCTGTTTGTGGAAATGTATCAGTATATTTTAACATAATTCATTTACTTTTATGTTCACTCAAAACATCAACTTAAAGAAAATCAGTTCATTTGATCTTCCTTAAACCTTCATGTACTCCATTTCTCCTCTCAGCCTATCTTTCCAGTTTGCTCACCAATTTAGCAAATAAAAAGATACTGAATTCATTATAAACAATCTCAGGCACTCATTATTTTTATCATTGATTTCTTCCGTTACATTTTTACCTAGGTAGGCAATATGAATGTTTTTCAAGCAGAAGTAATTTATCCTAGAGTTCTTCCCATTGATCATCTTCCCAACATGCTGCTATGTCACGTGGTCTAATTAGACGTCTAAGAAAGCATCCGTTGAGGCTGCATTTGAATTTGTGTTGCAGATGACAGACACCAGAGCATTGGAACACAGTAATGACTCCCATAATCAATAACATTCAAAAGAACTCACATGGGTGGTGTCATGTCCTTCCTACCAAATGTGATCAGTAGTCCTCAGCCACTGCAGATGATTCATCCTGGTGCTCCTTCATATAAGAAAGAAATGGAAAAGTAACTAAAGATGGATTTTGTTAGTTAGTCTTTTACAAATCCATATCAATTTGCTATACTTCTTTGTGCTCACACACACACCATACATGCGTGCACACACACACCATGTCCACACACAGCCATGTATGCACACACACATACACATACAGCATGCAGGTATGTGCATACACTCTTTCTATTTCTTTCTTGGAAGAGCCATAATATTACAAGCAGCTAGGTCAAACTATATGACAGATAAAAGAATTAGAATGAGTAAGCTTCTCAGTCCTAAATAACTACTTTTCATATGGCATATTCTTCTATTACTTTAATAGTATTCTGATGAAGAGAAAATACTCAGGCCAAGACTAACATTTCCTTCAGTGGAAATAGAATAAATGATCCATGGGAAAGAAACCTGTAATATCTGCCCCCACAGTACAGGTGGATTGAATTTAACAAAGATAAGCATTTAGTGAGTGCTTCCTGTGGGCCCAGTCCTATGTTAGGCACAAAGGAAACCAATAGGGGAAATACACAGCTTATGTCCCTAAGGACTGTAGAGTCTAAAGGAGGAGGTGGACTTGTAAACATTTACTTACAACATGGTATTTGGCAGATATTTGTTGATATGTACTTTTACCCTGCTTGTAGAATAGTAATCCTTATTAAGCACCTGAACATAGCAAGTTGGATCATGTATTGCCATCTTAGCCAGCAAACCTAAGAGGTGGTTCTTGCCTATGTTTATTTATTGAAATAAAATAAAATTTTATTTTATTTCAATAAATTATTAGGCTGATACCTATAGGAAACTTGCCTGGGCTTCATAGATCAACTGGCCAATCTTTTGCTAACTAGGCCAAATCATTACATCATTTCCAATCAGAATGGCCTGTTGATAACAGCCCCGATGACTTTCTCCTGTTCTAATTGGCCAACCACCATCTTGCAACCTGGAGGATAAATTTCAAGTGGAGTCAAGAACAAAGTACAGATGACTCTGAACAAATCCTTCGTGACTTCTGAGTAAAGGACAACTCAAGCTCCTCATTCCAGTGGCAGTGAATTGATGTGAAACTTATTATGTGAAGGCAGAGCACACGTCTGTCTCTGGAGCTTCCTAGAGTAAGGATGTAGGCAGGTGATCAGCCATGAAAGGAAATGGCATTTAGCTTTGGGGTTTTCAGAATAAGAAAAAGGTCTTGCTCCTAATACAGAGAGAAAGGAGAAAACCTAGAGGAGCAAGAAAACCTCTACTGGGGTTTTCCATTTTTCTTTCTTCTTATGAAATTGACCAGCAGAAGCATAGGATTTCTTAAAGCAGTGAGCACTGGAATATAAGCTGACAACCAACAATTTTTCAATAGTAAAACATTTTATAATTCTGATATACTCTAGATCATCATTATGTAGTGCCCAATATTTCATGGGCTCTGAACAAATATGTGTTGATTGAAGAAACAAATGAATAACACCTTTGGTGCATTAGATAAAAGGAAAGAAAATATATATCAGGAAAAGCTGGGGAATGGGAGTCACACCTCTTGAATTCTACAGCAACTCTGTTACCATAGTCATGTGATTTGGGTTGTCTCATTTGTAAAGTTGGGCGACTGGTTTACTCCTAGGAACCCTCTCTACTTAGATGCTTCATGTTTTTTGAGAGAGAAGCAACTATGTATACAGCAGAGAACCGTACAATACAGTGTATATGAAAACCTAAAGGATTTTACATCTGCAAAGAGTAGGTTCATTCTAAAACTGTGGCTCAGACTAACTAGGCAGTCCTCAGAATTTATTATGCACAAAACATATATTTTATTGCCTCAAATGTGTAACAGGTAGGTAATTTATTATATAGAACTATGAATTTAAAGAGAAAGATTTCTGCATTTGGTAGACATAGTGGACTGAATGGTGGCCCCAAATGGCTTATCCATCTCCTAGTTCCTGGATCCCTTACATAGCAAAAGAATGAATATTACCTTATATAGCAAAAGATATGATTAAATTAAGGATGGAGAGGAGATCATCCTGGATTATGTAAGTAGATTCTAAATGCAATCACAAGGATCTTTACAAAATAGACACATGGAGAAGACAGATACAGAGAAGGCAATGTGAAGACAGAATAGAAAGAGATATAGTTATAAGCCAAGGAACGCTGACAGCCACCACACATTGGAAGGGGTAAGAAAGAAATTTGCCCCTTGAGCCACCCAGGTAATTTGTTATAACAGCAATAGGGGCTGAATGAGGTAGACTAGGCTACAATTTGAAAGGGAAATATCTAACTACTTTGTTGAAATTTACTGATTCAGAAAAATCCACTGTAACATAGTCAATGCTATGTTCCAAGTATGAGTCAAACAATAGAATCCTAATTGTAGAACTGTGGGCCAGAGGGCCTTCCATGAACATCCAATGGCCAAAGGAGTGGTTTAGACCCTGGAGGTTCTTCCACATACAAGCAATGTGATTCAGAACAACCTATTTAACCTTTTTAAGCCTCAATTTTTTAAAATCTGTATAATGAGGATACTAGTTTATATTGTGAAGATTAAACAAATTAATGTATACAAAGCACTTGGTAATGCAGTGATTGTTTTATGTATTAGATATTCTTAGCAATATCATTATTAGTAACCACTCCCAGTAATGATAGCTTTTGTAGCAAATACCTTCTAAGGAAACAGATACTATTTCCAGAGAACTGTATCTATTCATAAACTTGTATTGATAAAACTTTAACAATTAAACAAATTATATGGCAGATATCTTTTTTGAAAGGCAGTTAGTACTGTGCTGTGGATTCTAACAGAGTAGATGAAGGAAAGATATTGTCCAATTTATCACATTCTATTTCTTATATGGCCCAATTTCTTACAGCATTTTCTCACTGGGGTGGGAAAAGAACAGGAATTGATCCTGTTATTAAGTTACACCTCTCACAACTTTACCATTTTGTTGGCGAGTGGAATCACGTGTATAAGAATGAATAAAAAAGTATAAAAGTTATGATAAAGTGACACTTATTTTTAAAATAGAGACATGCAAATTGCAGTTTGTTTAATGAAAGATCTTTTTATAAGTATTATGAGGCAACAGTATCTCTCAGGTATCATTGTAATCTGTTAGGTTTGAATATTTTTGACCAAAAAACAAGAATGTTCACATTGGAAAGGATCACATCATTTCTCATAAGGGGTTGCCTGCAACCTGCAGCGTGGCCGTTCTGAAAAGCTGAGAAGGGTAGCCCCTTGTCAGAAGCCACAAAGAGAGTCCTCAGGGGAGGGGCAAAGGGAACAGAAATTTATGCTGAGCAGAGTGGCCAAATATACACATTTAATAAGCCATGGGAGGGGTCATGAATATTTATGAAAGGAGAGATGTACCATGCACAGTTGAGCTTCATTCCTCTCCGTGGGATGCATGTTTTTAAAATGTTGGCTTTAGCAGGATCTGAGGGTGGAGTTTTCAAGCCTCTGGCATCAGAAGGTGAAGCAGAGGACATGAAAAGCCTCACCGCACAGCCTCCTACACTAGCCAGAACCAGTTTATGGCCAGTGGTCTCTTAACAGGAAGGAATCCAGGTTATTCATGCCAAAAACAAGGGAGTGGAGTAAGGCAGACGAATGGGGTGTGAAGGCAGGGAACATAAGGCCGATCCACGCCGATTCCACCAACTACAGGAGCATGAACTAGATGAAAGCACGTCAGCAATGACAGGAAAGTGAGTGACTCTGTCCCTTCACTTCATCCTCTCCATTCACGCCATTTATACTTCGTCAGTTCACATTCATCCCCTCTACTTGCATAGATCACACACCAGGTAACATCCTCTCCATTTACAATAGGGTACATTCTGAGTAAATGACTCTGTGGCTTCATTCTCTTCGTTTACATAGAATATTTGGCAAGTAACCAATGGGAAACCTCTAAAGAATTGAAACCTCCAAAAATTCTGTATGTGGGGCTCTTGAGCCTCCTCTGTGCTGGAGCCTGCTCCCACACTGCGGAGTGTACTTTTGTCCTCAATAAGTCCCTGCTTTTGCTTTCGCTGCTTCGTTTGTGCATTTTGTCCAATTCTTTTCTCAAAATGCCAAGAACCTGGACACCTTCCATCAGTCGTGGGGAGAGGGACATCAGGCAGTTGGTTGATACCAGGTGGGGAGTGAGTCTTTCAAAAGGGCTGATTTCTAGCCATGCTCAGTGGCTCACGCCTGTAATCCCAGATCTCTGGGAGGCTGAGGCAGGTGGATCACCTGAGGTCAGGAATTTGAGGTCAGGATTTTTTTTTTTAGGGCTGGAACTGTGATTTAATATTAAGTCAAGAAAATGACCTCTAACAATCACTGCAGTGGTGGAGAAGAAATACTAAGAATTGGGGCAAGATGCAGCACGATTTATCTCTGGCTTTTGGACATCTGAGAGAGGCTCAGGAAGTAGCTTTGCTTAGTCATCATCCATACCTAAAGCTGCTCCTCAAGTCACATTCCTGCCTTTGTGGTCTGGATGCTTGGCAGAGTCACACTCAGGGTTGGCACACCTCTTCCTCCAGGAAACCCGACTGGCTTGACTCACTCCTGTCCTGAGCCTAGCGAGGCCAGAGATGATAATGGTTGGTCAGTGCTAAGAGCCAGGCCACTCCAACCCTGACACTGGCTTCCCTCTCTGCATTTGGCAGAAGACAAAGTGAACAAGAGTGCAGTCCAATGCCCACCCCCCCAACTAGCTGAGAGGCACAGTGACCCTGGGAGATGTCCAGCCAGCCTCCAGGCTGAGAGGGAAATAGACATATGCCCTATCAGGGGGGCAGCTCCCTGGAAGGGCAGCAGAGAAAGCAATCAAGGGTGTCCACCGGGTCAGAAGGGGAGCCTGAGACTTCGGAGGCAGAAATGGTGAGGGTGGTCAAGCATGTACTGGTTTACTGATCAAACCTCACGTGACAGGCCAGGAAAGTCCTCCAGGCCTGTGGCAGCTGAACACAGTTCCTTGGTGGAGAGGTTTACTGGGACATGGTGTAGGCCGTGAGGAGGCTTATGAGAAGGCCAGCCTTGGAAGAGTTCCACATGGCTCTTCTGAAGAAAAGTTATACCACCCCTCCCCCCAAAAAGAACCCCACAATCAAACTAAGCGACCCACTGTGGCCTGTGGTTGGGGAGGGAGAAGAGTTCTGCAGCAACTGTGGGATGAGAGTTGTTCTTCCTGGTGACGGAGCCTAGCCACTTAGGGCCTCAGCTGGCCTACCAGTGAAGGCCCGAGAGTGGTGTCTTCCCATCTTTATCGCTTTCCAGGGAGAAGGGAGGGGTCCAAACATCAAAGTGGGAGCCATCAGGTCTTTTGAAGCAGAATGTGCCCCACATGTGCCCACTAGAAGCCTGCAGTGAGACATGGCTGCCATACAGGAATGTGGGCTGTTCGTTGGATGACACCGGTTCCCTGCTCACTACCCCTCGGCCTTGCACTGTCTCCAAGGTGCGGGAGAGACTGAATATCCTCCAGTGCTGCTCCAGGAGCTGTACCACGTCACTGTCAAGGTTCTCCAAATGGATACAGTAGCGCCACCAGCACACGTGGGAATTCTGGGTTTCCCTCATGCCCATGTAGAAGGGGATGACAGTGACACGTGTGTTCTCAGTTGTTTCCCAGTGAACATCGGAGAGCTCCAGCCAGGTTGATTCTTCTCTTGCCAGGCCCTTAACGTCTCCCAAGCCCAACGGGGTGCTTTTGTCTGCTCATACAGAAGAAATCTTTCAAAGAGCTCATGTTGGATGGGAACCTGATCAGTGGAGGTGTAGGGGAGGATGTCTTCATGGCTGACATAGTCCAGACCTGGGATGGCATAGAGGGCGCAGCTGTCATCATGGTTAGCCAAGAAAATCACAGCTTCTGTCTGAGTTCTCTAAGATATATGTGGGCAGTCACGGGCATCAATCACCACCTGATAGTAAGCATGAGTTTTGCCTTTTACCTCCTTAGAGCTGTGGCCAGCAGGGTTCTCTGCTTTTTCTGGAGCTGCAGAAGCCACAGCCCAGTCATACAGTCTGGCCTGCCAGGGAAACAGGACAACACCCCCATAGCCAAAAACGCTATGAAGGAAAAGCTGCCCGGTCTCATATTTTCCATTCTGTTTTGGCACCTCAAGCACACCGACTGTCTCCAACACTTTGCCCTCTGGTCGGTTTTGGGACGAGAGGTACCTCCGCGTCGTCGTGGTCAGCGCTGGTGAGAATACCCCAGTTCCAGCTGCCGCACAGAGCGACCTCAGCCACCGGGCCCCAGTCAGTGACCGGGACCACCAGCGGCTGCCGTGCCCATGGCAGGCCCAAATGGCCCTGAAGTTGGCCTCTCCAGGCCCAGCTCCTGCCCTCCCAGTGGCCTCTCCAGGCACAAATCTTCCTGACATGGGCCCCTCCAGGGCAGGGCCAGCTCCTGCCTCCCAGTGGC
This sequence comes from Cacajao melanocephalus, assembly GCA_963573385.1. Lineage (NCBI taxonomy): Eukaryota > Metazoa > Chordata > Mammalia > Primates > Pitheciidae > Cacajao > Cacajao melanocephalus. Next base: position 4,490 of record CAUYLG010010641.1, on the reverse strand, counting down.
CTCCTTTGGCCGAGCTCCTGCCTCCTGTTGGCCTCTCCAGGTTCAGCCTCTGCCTCCCTCATGGCAACCTCCCCAGGCCCAGCTCTTCCTCCTGGCCACGTCTACAGGCCCAAGTCCTGCCTCACGACAGCCTCTTTCAGCTCTGCTCCTGGCCAGTTCCTGGCGGCCTTGCCTTTATAGGTCCGAAGCTTCCTCAAGTGGAGCTTTCCAGGCCTACCTTTTGCCTCCTGGTGGCCTTCACAGGCCCAGCTCCTACCTGACAGTGGCCTCTCTGGGCCCAGCTCTGGCATTCCTGCAGCCTCCCCAGGACCAGCTGTTGCCTGGCGGTGGCTTCCCCGGGCCAAGTTCCTGCTTGCCTTCTGGCTGCATCCACAGGCCCAGCTCTTCCCTCACACTGGCCCACTGAGGCCCAGCTCATGCCTCTGGCGGCCTCTCCGGGCCCAGCTCTGGCCTCATGCTAGCCTCTAGTGTAGGCCCAGGTCTTCCCTTGCACTGGCCCAGCTGTCTAGGCCCAGCTCATGCCTCTGACGGACTCTCCCAGGCCAGCTCCTGCTTCCCGGTGGCCTCTCCAAGCCCAAAGCTTCCTTTTGTGGGCCTCTCCAGGCCTGGCTACTGCCTGTGGTAGGCCCCTCCAGGCCCAGCCTCTGCCTCCCAGTGGACCCTCCAGGCCCAGCTCTTGGTCTCACCATGGCTTCTCTCAGGCTCAGCTCCTGCCTTTTTGGCAGCCTGTATGTACAGGCCCAGCTGCAGCCTCCCAGTGGCCTCTTTAGGCCAAGGTGGTGCCTTCTGGTGGCCTTTCCAGGCCCAGCATTGGCTTTCTGGCATCCTCTCCAGGCCCAGAACGTTTCCCAGTCAGCCTCTCCGCGCCCAGCTCTTCCTCCTGGCTGCGTCTATAGGCCCACCTCCTGCCTTGCAACAACCACCTTTGGCCCAGCTCCTGCCCAGCTCCTGGCAGCATCTGTAGGCCCCAGCCTTCCTCAAGTCGGGCTTTCTAGGCCCACCTTCAGCCTCCCGGCAGCCCAGATAGATCCAGCTCCTGCCTGACAACAGCCTCGCCAGGCCCAGCTCTTGCCCTAGATGTCAGCCTCCCCAGGCCATCTCTGCCTGCCTGTCTGCCTGGTAGCAGTGTGAACAAACCCAGCTCCTGCCTTTCCAATGGCCTCTTTAGGTGCATCTCATGCCTCGCCGTGGCCTCCCTAGGCCGAGGGAGGCTCTTGCCTCTCGGCAGCTTCTGCAGGTCCAGCTTGTTCCTCACAGTGGCCTTCTAGGCCCAGTTCTTGGAAGTCTTTTGGCGGCCCCTCCAGGCCCAGCTCAAGCCTCCTGTGGCCTCTCCAGGCCCAGGTGCTGCCTCCTGGCATCCCCTCTGGGCCCAGCTCTTCCTCCTGGCTGCATCTACAGGCCTACCTCCTGCCTCGCCTCACAACAACCTCTGTGGACTCAGTCAGCTCTCGCCCAGCTCCTGGCAGCCTTTGCAGGCCTGAAAGGTCCTCAAGTCAAGCTCTCAGGCCCACCCGCTCATGCCTCATGGTGGCCTCTCCAGGCTCAGCTCTTGTCCTCCGATGGCATCTCCAGGCCCCAAACTTTCTCAAGTCGGCTTCTCTCAGCCCAGCTCTGGCCTCTTCCCGGTAGCCCCAGCAGGCCTAAATGGCCCTGAAATCGGCCTCTCCAGGCCCAGCTCCTGCCCTCCCAGAAGCCTCTACGGGCGCAAAACTTTCTGACATGGGCCCCTCCAGGGCCAGCTCCTGCCTCCCAGTGGCCTCCTTCGGGCCAGCTCCTCCTCCCCCATCTGGCCTCTCCAGGCTCGGCCTCTGCCTCCCTCACAGCAGCCTCCTCGAACCCAGCTCTTCTTCCTCGCTGGGTCTATAGGATCAACTCCTGCCTCGCAACAACCACATTTGTCCCAGCTCCTGCCCAGCTCCCAGCAGCCTCTGTAGACTTTAGTTTTTTTCAAGTTGGGCTTTCAAGGCCTTCCTTCCGCCTACCAGCAGCCCGGGCAGACCCAGCTCCTGCCTCACCACATCCTCTTCAGCGCAGCTATGTCCTGTATGGGCCTTTTCTGGCCTTGTTACTACCTGTTTTTCAGCCATTTCGGCAGGCCTGGCCTCTTCAGACCCATCCTCAGTGTCACGTCTGCCTCTCAAGAGTCAGCGTTTCATAGCAGCCTTTCTTATACCAGCTCGTGCCCCACCATGGCCTCTCCAGGCTTATCTTCTGCCTCTTAGTGGACACTCCAGGCTCATCTCCTGCCTCATGGTAGTTTTTTCTGCTCTGCACTTGCCTCACAGTGGCCTCTTCTGGATCCAGCTCTATAGGTCTTTGATCCTCAACAGCATCAAAAAGCCCAAAGCTTCCCTGGACTCTCATTTGTTCACTTTTTAGCAGTGTGCCTTGGCTAAACATCTGTCTCTACTTTTAACCTTGAGAGTGTATTTTTGACAGATTTATGGTAAATTCTGCCTGTGTCTTTTTACAGTGATGTCTCTTTTATTTAGTGTCTCATGGTTTTTCTTGTTTCTGGGGGTTCAGAGGGGAATGGGCCTCTGCTTGGGCTGTTTGTCTTTGCCCTGGTTGTGGTAGCTTCTCATTTCATGTCTTCTTTTTTTTTATATTTTTTACAGTTAATTTTTTTTTCCTTAGAGTCTTTCTCTGTCACCCAGGCTGGAGTGTTGTCATGTGGTCATGGCCCCACTGCAGCCTTGGCCTTTTGGCCTCCACTGATTTTCCCAAGTCAGCATCTTGAGCAGCGTACACTACAGGCATCTGCCGCCATCCCTGACTAATTTCTGATTCTGTTTGAGAGGTTGGTTCTCATTCTGTTGCTTAGGCTGGTCTTAAACTTGCGGACGCAAGCAATCCTCTTGCCTGGGCCTCTCCATGTGCTGAGATTACAAGCATGAGCCATCATCCGTGGCCTGCTGTTTCCTTGCCATGAAGTATTAAGAATTTACTTGTTGATTAATATACTATGATTATATACATTTATGAATATATAGATATGAATATATAGATATTTTATGAATATGCAGATATTTTAAAGTTTTGTGGGATACCAATTTTTCCTTTTCTTTTCTTTCTTTTTTTTTTTTTCGAGGCCAGTTACTGCTTTGTCATTCAGGCTGAAGCACAGTGGTGTGATCTCAGCTCACTGCAACCTCTGCCTTCTTGGCTTAAGTCATCCTCCCACTTCAGCCTCCTGAGTAGCTGGGACCCTAGGTACAAGCCACGATGCCCATCTAATTTTTATATTTGTTGTAGAGACGGGGTCTCACCATGTTTCCCAGGCCAGTTTCAAACTCCTGGGCTCAAGTGATCCTCCCCACCTCAACCTCCCGCTGTGCTGGGATTACCAATGTGAGCCACTACACCTGGCCTGCCATTCTCTTTTCATGGATCATTAAGAATTTACCTTTTAATTAGTATACTATAAATATATATGTAGATATGTGTGTATATATTTATATGTGAATATATGTGTGTATATCTTTTCATAGCATGCACACACTCCCACATATACATTGTGAAAGAGATATTTCCATACCTAAAAATCGATAAGCTTCTTCCAGCTTTTGAAACCACCGTTAGCACAAACACAAAAGAAGTACAAAGTATCATTATTAATGACCATGGACCAAGATGACCATGAGTCAATAGTACTTTGCAGCTCAACCACCTTCCAGCAGAGCATCTCAAAGGGGTAGATATATCTGAACATCATACCGTTTCACATAGATTAGGATGCTTTGTAATTATTACTTCTCTTGAGATCTCAGTGTGACCCTCATCAGTGTGAAATCAGAAACTATTCCTGACCAAACCTGTTATTCAACATCCCAGACCATAGAGACGTTGAATAACAGGTTTGGTCAGGAAACAGTTATTGCATTTGGTTTGTCATGACAAGCTCCTGGCCTAGGCAGATGGAATACTGCAGAAATGTGTGTGTGTGTGTTTGTGTGAACATTCTTGCACACAGATGTGGGGGTGGAAGCAGGGGGTTGAATCTGATGAAACCAGAAGGGGGCAGGCTGCTGGGAGGGGCACTTACTTTGGCAGCAGCTGTGTGACTCTACAGTTAAACACTTGTAAGCCTCAGTTTTGTCTCCTGGAAAATAAAAATTATAATTCTTGCCTTGATAGGTGAATTACGTGATCCGCTACATGCAAAATATCTAGTATATAATAGGCGCTGAATAAATACTACTTTCTGTAGCTCATTCCTAATTTAAAAAAAAAAAAAAATCCCAGCCCAGCCTAGCCCTGGCGAGGTCACCAGTGTCCCGCGCTCCCCAGCGCAGTCCCCATTCCGGCCTGACCGCGTCCCCGCCACTCCCTGCCCAGAGGCCAAGGCCGGGGGCCACCGCCTCCGCCGCCTTCCCCTCTCCTGCACCCAGGCCTGTTCCAGGGGCCATGCGGCCTGGGCCTCGCCGGCGCCCGCCGCGCACCAGAGGAGATGAGGCTCCGCAATCGCACCTTTCTGACGCTGCTGCTCT
>CAUYLG010010640.1:0-22926 GCA_963573385.1 Cacajao melanocephalus | reverse complement strand
GGAATCGCCACACTGTCTTCCACAATGGTTGAACTAATTTACACTCCCACCAACAGTGTAAAAGTGTTCCTATTTCTCCTCATCCTCTCCAGCATCTGTTGCCTCCAGATTTTTTAATGATTACCATTCTAACTGACATGAGATGGTATCTCAATGTGGTTTTAATTTGCGTTTCTCTAATGACCAGTGATGATGAGCATTTTTTCATATGTTTGTTGGCCTCATATATGTTTTCCTAACACCATAAAAACCCTAGAAGAAAACTTAGGCAAAACCATCCAGGACATAGGCATAGGCAAGGACTTCATGACTAAAACACCAAAAGCATTGGCAACAAAAGCCAAAATAGACAAACAGGACCTAATTAAACTCCAGAGCTTCTGCACAGCAGAAGAAACAATCAATCATTAGAGTGAACCAGCAACCAACAGAATGGGAAAAAATTTTTACAATCTACCCATCTGACAAAGGGCTAATATCCAGAATCTACAAAGTACTAAAACAGATTTACAAGAAAAAAATAAACCCATTCCAAAGTGGGTGAAGGATATGAACAGACACTTTTTTTTTGAGACAGAGTCTTGCTCTGTTGCCCAGGCTGGATTGCAGTGGTGCCAACTCGGCTCACTGCAATCTTCGCCTCCTGGGTTCAAGTGATTATCCTGCCTCAGCCTCCCAAGTAGCTGGGATTATAGGCGCATGCCACCAGGCCTGGCTGATTTTAATATTTTGGCCAGGCTGTTCTCGAACTCCTGACCTCAGGTGATCTGCCCATCTTGGCCTCCCAAAATGCTGAGAAAACAGGCGTGAGCCACCATGCCCAGCCCCTCCTGGGATTTTCAAGGTGGAAGAGCTCTACAGATAAATTAGAGGAGTGAATGTTGGTAAAAAGCGTGTGTACACACATATGTGTTGGTGTTGGTGTGGGTGTATATGTGTATATATGCTTGCAAACACTCATATGTACAGTCATGCACCGCATAATGATATTTTGATTAATGACATACTGCATATCCAATGATGGTCCCTTGAGATTGTAATAGTGTATTTTTACTGTACCTTTTCTAGGTTTAGACATACAGATACTTACCATTGTGTTACAATTGCCTTCAGTATTCAGAAGAGTCACGTGCTGTGCAGATTTGCAGCCTAGGGGCAACAGGCTCCACCGTATCGCCCAGGAGTGTAGTAGCTGTACCATCTGGCTGTGTAAGTGCACGCTATGATGTTCATACAACAGCGATATTGCCCAGTGACACAGTTCTCAGAACATAGCCTGCCACACAGCACATGACACAGCATACGTGTAATATTGAACAGAGGTGTTTTGGGGGGGTCCCCACAATCACTCCATATAAAGTTCTCCCTTCATAGGATTTGTTCAGTAAATGATACACAGCTGAAATGATCTTATCTCTGGTTCAATGAGCTGAGCCTAAGTTAGAACATTCTGGCAAATAGGAGGGATTAGTGAGCCATTATCTTCCTCAGGAATTTTTCCTATAAGAGTTACTGTTTATGAGGCTACTGGTTTCTTTAAGATCTTGGAATTCAGTATTTTTTAATTAAAAATAATTTTTTTTTTTGAGACAGGGTCATGCTGTGTTTTTGAGTGAAGGGCTGAAGTGAAGTGGTCCAATCACAGCTTACTGCGGCCTCGACCTCCCGGGCTCAAGCCATCCCTTGGCTTCAGCCTCCTGAATAGCTGCAACTACAGGCTCACAGCACCACGCTCAGCTAATTTTTGTGTTTTTGTAGAGGTGAGGTTTTGCCATGTTGCCCAGGCTGGTCTCGAAGTCCTGGGCTCAAGTGATCCACCCACCTTGGCCTCCTAAAGTGCTGAGGCTTACAGGCATGAGCCACTGCACTGGCCTTAATTAAAATTTTTATTTCGAGATAGTTTAGAATTACAGGAACTTGCAAGAAATGCATCCAGTACTTTTAATTCAGGTACTAGTTTCATAGTGCCTTACGTACTAGAGGCATGTTCAGTATACAACGATTAATGGGTGGATTGGTAAAATAACTATAATTTGTGACTTATAAGTGGGCTTTTGAGGGAAATATGTTCAGGAATTACTGAGATAGCTACTTAAGGGTTCATTATGATATGTTTGGAAATTACCGAGTTACATATATACATTTTTTTTTTTTGAGACAGAATCTCACTCTGTCACCCAGGCTGGGGTGCAATGGCGCAATCTTGGCTCACTGCAACCTCTGCCTCCCGGGTTCAAGTGATTCTCCTGCCTTAGCCTCTTGAGTAGCTGGGATTACAGGCATGCATCACCACACCCGGCTAATTTTGTATTTTTAGTATAGATGGGGTTTCTTTGTGTTGGTCAGGCTGGTCTCCAACTCCCAACCTCAGGTGATCCACCTGCCTCAGCCTCCCAAAGTGCTGCGATTACAGGCGTGCGCCACCATGCCTGGCTAATTGTCGTACTTTTAGTAGAGGCAGTTTCACCATGTTGGCCAGGCTGGTCTTGAACACTTGACCTCAGGTAATCTGCTCACCTTGGCCTCCCAAAATGCTGGGATTACAGGCGTGAGCCACTACATGTATGTAAAGAAATGCACATATATTTCTTTACCTATGGACCCATGGATAGAAAGTAAATCTAGATCATTTGGTGTCTTTTTGTGTGTCGTCTTTTATAGATTTCTCACTTTCAATTTTTTGGGTTTGTTTGGTTTTACCCATACAATAAACATGTAGTCCCAATATGTTCTGTGGTTGCTAATTGGTGAACGTGATGAACTCTAATTTGTGAAATGCTAGCGTTTCCTTCACTTCATTGGGCAGGACTCTGAGGAGTAAGCTGAGGGAGGAGTCCCGTGGCTGGGGAGAGATGACGGCGGACGGAATCCCCTCTCTGCAGAAGCTCGAGGCTTCTGTGGCCCCGTGGGGTCAGATGCGTAGCACGGGTTGGTGGTCTTGTTTGACAGCACAAAAGAAACTACACTTCCTTTAACCCAAACTCAGCCACTGTGGATCCGACTCCTCAGGCTTTCACTTACTTCTAGAGTGCTGACAGGTGAGAATGCGGCCTCCGGGATGCCAAGCCACAATGCATGACAGCCCACTCCCTGGGAACCACAAATATTTGGAATTTGAAGTGGATTGGGCACTAAAAATACAACATCTTGAGAATCTAGTTTGGAGCTGAGTGCAGTGCCTCAGGCCTGTCATCCCAGCACTTTGGGAGGCTGAGACGGGGGGATTGCTTGAGGCCAGGAGTTCGAGACCAGCCTGGCTAACATGATGAAACCCTGTCTCTATAAAAAAAATTAGCCAGGTGTGGTGGCAGGCACCTGGAGTCCCAGCTACTCGGGAGGCTGAGGCAGGAGAATGGCTTGAACCTGGGAGGCAAAGACTGCAGTGAGCCAAGATCGCGCCATTGCACTTCCAGCCTGGGAAGTGCAGCCTGAGACCGTGTCTCAAAGAAGCAAACTAACCAAGACACAAACAAACAAACTGAATTTTGGGAACAAGTTAGCCAAGCCTGGGTTCCCCTGAAGTGCATTCAGTAAGCATTGCATGAAAGCTGGCCCCATATCCTGCCATGGCCCTTCAGCCTGGGTGACAGAACAAAACTCTGTCTTGAAAAGAAAAAAAAGAAAAGAAAGAGGAGTTTATGAAGAACGATAGTTAGTGGTTTCTTTTTTTTTTTCTTTTAATTTGATAAAATGCACTCCGCCGGCTAAGCATGTAGTTTGGGGTGAGAGCAGGTTACTTTCTCTGTTGCAGACACAAATGTTAGAAAGAGGCTCTCGGGGAGCTGGGGCTGCTGCCTGTGGCTTTGCGGAAGGCTTAAACAGAAAGTGACATGGAATTTGAAATACCTATTTTACAAGTAGGGGGTGTGGGGCGGTGTCCTGAATTCTGCCCAGCCCACACGGAGGGTCCTGTGGCACAAGGCAGAGGGGATGCGGGCCTTGCCGCTCACATCTCTGCCAGGCAACCTGTCTCTCACTTGCCTTCTCAGGAGCAAAGCCATGTAAGTTCTGCCCGAGTGAAGACGGTAAACGTCTCTGACTCTGAGGAAGGCAAAAAGTCAAGTCACACAAAGAAAAGAAAAAACAAGAAGAAAGACAGACATCATTTGGGTGAGCTGTTTGCTGAGGTTTTAAAGCTTTCTCCTCCTTAACCTAAAAGGAACATCCTGGCGCGGTGACAGCTGTGGTTGCTTGTGCATGGACTGCGGTTCCCAAGGCCGTGAGCAGGAGGCGGGATCAAATGCGGGACCCTGGGTCTTCAGGGCCACATCCCTGAGGGTCGCTGACATCCGTAGGGAGTCTGGGCTGGGTGTGGGGAAGACTGGGGACAGTGTGGGGAAAGAGCAATGGCAGCAGATGCGAAATCAAGCCCAGATGGTGAGGAAGTCCCCATTGTGTTACTTGTCCTTCTTCCCTAATATTCCATGGAGGGAAAATCTGGCCACAGCTGACATCAAGGGAGATCTAAAGAGAGGGGCAGAAGCCACCCCAAAAACCCTAGGGAGGTACAGAAGACAGACCGCTGTTTGAGGCGCTTCAGGTCCTAAATCGGGGCGCCCACCTGTCACCAGCCTTTCCCTCCGCCTCCCAGCGACTTCTCCACTAACCGCCCCAATCCTGTTTTCTTGGGGCTTTCCTTGAGCCCAGGTCTCCAAATCCAGAATGAAAAACTCTGAGAGTGCAAAAGGGAGGTAGGAGAGTTGGAAGCAGCTCGGGGATGCTTGGATCTGAGTCTGGTGGTAATGTTCAGTCCTTGGCCTTCTCATAGGCAAAAGAGTTCTGTTCTATATGTCTATGATTAGCGGTACCAGACTTCGCAAATAAAAATGCAGCATAGGCCAGGTGCGGTGGCTCACTCCTGTAATCCCAGCACTCTGGGAGGCCAAGGCAGGAGGATCACGAGGTCAGGAGTTCCAGAAAAGCCTGGCCGATATGATGAAACCCTGTCTCTACTAAAAATACAAAAATTAGCTGGGCATGGTGGTGTGTGCTTGTAGTCCCAGCTACTCAGGAGGCTGAGGCAGAAAAATCGTTTGAACCCAGGAGGCAGAGGTTGCAGTGAGCCGAGATCATGCCACTGCACTCCAGCCTGGGCGACAGAGTGAGACTCCGTCTCAAAACAAACAAACAAACAAAAAAGTAAAAAATGCAGCATGCACCGACACGTGCTACAACATGGGTGAACCTTGGAAGCCTGCTCAGTGAAAGAGGCCAGCCACAAAAGACCACATACTGCGTGAGTCCATGTATGTGAAATATCCAGAATGGGAAAATCTATAAAGACAGAAAATAAATTATTGGCCATGCAGGGCTGCAGAATGAGGGAGCAGGGATGTGTAGTCACTTGATAACAGTCACAGGGTTTCTGTTTGGGTGGTAGCAATGTTTTAAATTAGATTGTGGTCACCGGTTGTGGTGGCTCATGCCTGTAATCCCAGTACTTTGGGAGGCTGAGGAGGGCAGATCACCTGAGGTCAGGAGTTCGAGACCAGCCTGGCCCACATGGTGAAACTCCACCTCTACTAAAAATACAAAAATTAGCCGGGTATGGTCGCGGCTGCCTGTAATCCCAGCTACTTAGGAGGCTGAGGCAGGAGAATTGCTTGAACCCAGAAGGCGGAGGTTGCAGTGAGCTGGGATCACTGCCACTGCACTCTAGCCTGGGCGACGAGAGCGAAACTCTATCTCAAAAAGAAAAAATTAGATTGTGGTCATGGTCATGCAAGTCAGTGAAAATACTAAACCCTACTGAACGGCACACTAAACGTGGTGGAATTTTATAATACATGAGTGTCTTAAGGCTGTTTTATAAAACACAGGATACTCAGCTAAATTTGAATTTTATTAATAGCTAAACCATGAAAAGAAATTTAGTATAAGTATATCTCAAGCAGTAGTTGGGACATGTTTATACTAAAAATATTTTCACTGTTTATCTGAAATTCAAAAGAAATTCAAATTTAACTGGATGTCTGGTATTGTATTTGGCAACTCTATTCATGCTTCTAAATGTCTCAGAAAACATCTACAGGAAGAGTAAAGAGTAAAATTCAAAAATCATAGAAAAAGTTGAGAAGTGAGAAGGACTGGATACTTTATAAGATCTTCGTAATCTTTACAGCTTATAAATCTTGCCATTAAATCAGAAATTTTATGGGGGAAGTTCAAGAGTATAGAGCTTTAAAAATTTTTAGGCTTCGCTGGGCGCAGTGGCTCACGCCTGTAATCCCAGCACTTTGGGAGGCCAAGGCGGGCAGATCACGAGGTCAAGAGATCGAGACCATCCTGGCCAACATGGTGAAACCCCATCTGTACTAAAATACAAAAATTAGCTGGGCGTGGTGGCGCGCACCTGTAGTCCCAGCTACTTGGGAAGCTGAGGCAGGAGAATTGCTTCAACGTGGGAGGCGGAGGTTGCTGTGAGCCGAGATTGCGCCACTGCACTCCTGCCTGGTGCCTGGCAACAAACAGAGCAAGACTCTTTTTGGCTTGAGTGTATGAGAAATTAGTATAAAGTGATTGTCAAGCAGTGGGATTTACTGTTGTTACACTTTATGGGAGAAAATAAAAATCTCAAGTAAAGGTTTTGTATAATATAAAATCCTCCCCTGGAGGTTTGCACTGGTTTTAAGGATGTTTCAGTTTGCAAACACTGATGAGCAGAGTTGTTTAAAGTTGGAACTTGCATAGTGGTCACTTTAACAGAACAACCACACCTCTGCTTTGCTACTGGAAAAACCAGCTAAAATTGCTACAGTGGCATAAATCAGTGCAAGGTTATTAAGCAATTAACTAGCAGGTTGTGTCTGTAAAACTCTGTTCACACTTTTAGTACAGGGGTAAAAGAGGTCAAGATTATTTTTCTTATTTTATAAATTGAAAAACATAAAACTGCAATATATTGCTCTGAATTTAATAATTTGATCAGTTGGAATTAGAATGTATGGGCTTACGTACTGCAACATTTAACCAAGCCTTAGATTTCTTATTAAATATTTTTTTTGAGATGTATTCCCACTCTGTTGCCCAGGCTGGAGTGCAGTGGCGCAATCTCGGTTCACTGCAACCTCCGCCTCCCTGATTCAAGCGATTCTCCTGAGTCAGCCTCACGAGCAGCTGGGATTACAGGCATGTGCCACCATGCCCGGCTAAGTTTTTGTATGTTTAGTAGAGACGAGGTTTTACCATGTTAGCTAGGATGGTCTCAATCTCCTGACCTTGTGATCCACCCACCTTGGCCTCCCAAAGTGCTGGGATTACAGGCGTGAGCCACTGTGCCTGGCCTCTGATAAAATATTTTAAGTATATAATGGGTATGGAATTAACTTTCATACACTCTGATAGCCCAACTCTCTCACTACGATATTGGTGTGATAATGAATTAAAATAAAAATTATAGATTAAAATAAATTTAAATTAAATTAAATCAACAAGTGCTATGTGGGTTCAGAAAAATAGACCAGATCCTTCCCCTTGAGTAATTTCAGTAATTACATGGAGTGTAAGGAATGGCAGCATTAGGCAAGGATTTTCACAATACTTTCCTCTTTCTGCTTACATCTAGGGTTGTAAAAATTCATTCATGTAGGTGACACATTGAGATTCAGAGCGCTAAGAGGATGTGGCATAATTGTTCTCCTTTTACAAATTTCATTTTGAGAGCTAACATGCTTTTTTCTTTTATTTTTAGTTGACATATGATAATTGTACATACTCATAGGATATAAAGTGATATTTCGTTACATGTGTACAATGTATAATGATCGTATCAGGCTAATTTGAATACCTGATGCCTCAAACAATGATCATTTCTCTGTGCTGTGAATATTCAAAATCCTCTCTTCTAGCTTTTTGAGAGTATACAACAAATAATAGTTACCCGTATTTATCCTACGGTGCTATAAGACGTCAGAACTCATTTGTTCTTTCTAGCTATAATTCTGTATCTGTTCACCAACTTCTTCCCATCCTTCCTTCCCGCTTGCCCTTTCCAGCCTCTCATAATAAGGGCCAAAATCTTCATATAAAAAACAGTTGCAAAAAAAAGAAAGTTGGCCAGACCAGGCTCACAGCCATAAACCCAGCACTTTGGGAGACTGATCGTTTGAGGCCAGGAGTTCGAGACCAGCCTGAGTAACATAGTGAGATCTCCATCACTCTAAAAATAAGAAAAAAAAAAAAACTAGCCATGTGCCACGCACCTATAGTCCCATCTACTCAGAAGGCTGAAGCTAGAGAATTGCTTGAGCCCAGGAATTGGAGGCTGCAGTGAGCTGTGAGTGCACTACTGCACTCCAGCCTGGGTGACAGAGTGAGACCCTTTCTCAAAAAAATAATAATAAAATAAAATATAAATAAATACAGAGTTTGTAATTTTTTTTAACTAACGAGTAGAATTTAAGAGGCTGAGCAGTATCTGGGGACAAAAATCTGCTTAAAAAAATTCATACAGCTAATGCTATTGCCTAGATTCATGAGGGGTTTTTTTCTGCGGAAACTCTCAAGGACTGAAGTGTTTCTGGGGACACGAGCAGGAAGAATGCGCAGCCCTCAGAGCTGAGATCATGCACCTCCGACTCTTCCTCCTTGTCCAGTGTTGATTAATGTCGTCTATTGGATTCTGGCTCCAGCCATGTCAATTAAACCGACGATGCAAATAAAGAAGTTCAAACTTCCCTAACACACAAAGCTAAGAAATGACAAAATGGAAATCTGAAAGGTCTCAAAACCGGAGCCAGTCTTTAGAGCTGGGGAAGATGATGTGCTTATTGGACTCAACCCAAGGGACTGGTTCCAAAGGAGGGAGACCTGGAAAGAGAAAGAGGTTCCTGTGCTTCCATGGCTGAATGATTTCGTTAGAATCGCTCATTAAAATTAACCCCATTTCACAGGCTTTAGTAGGTAAGAATATTTGAAAATGATGCACAAGGCTGGGAAAAAAGTGATCTGTGATGTTGGATCCATAAACTACTTGGAATTAGTGTAAAAAATGAGATTAACTTCACTAGGGCTAAATCTCTTGCACATGGGTAAGAAAATAACCAATTCCTTTTCATTCATTCTTATACCCAAACATGTTTAAAAGAAGTATTACCTTTCCCCCCTGATGTTTATTCTGTACCTGAAGTATTCTCTTTGCTATTTCTTTAAAGTTTTAGTGTAGCCCTTTGGGTCCAGTTTCAGTCAATCAAATAAGAAAAATATTAGTGCCACTCCCAGCCACTTGAGCTAATGAATTGAATCAAGAATCTGTTTCAATTTTATATTATACATTATTATATATTTATATTAAACAATTGAGTCCAGTCTAACACTGTATTCCTTCCATTCTGATCCAGCATCCTTATTGGATTCCCACACATGTCCTTCTGGTTTCTGTTGATGTGAACTGGTATATTATAATCTTATGGTTTATATTTTGTACCTGTTGGGGACTGCTGCAATTTGAGTCTGTTCTAGAATCAACAAGAAACAGGGGCGGGAGTGGGGTGGACCCTGACCCACTGCTCCTCCTCAGGAGTGTCACAAGTCCTTTGTAAGGCAACCACTTCGGAAGAGACCATTACAGGACCTTCAGCCATGAGGACAATAATCTCCTTAGCCAGGCTAAAAAGGGCTGCTTCTACCAGCAAGGAAGGCTTGGCGGATCTGGGGACTCAAGGCCCCCTGCGGCACTGAATCTGCCTACGTACCCCCTTCCCAAATGTTAGAGTCCCTCTCCGTTCCAATCATTGCCTTAACTTTAGCAGAGGAGGTCCTGTAAAGTTAAATTCAATTGAATTGGACTTTGGGTTTGATTTTCAGAAACCTTGACTCTATAGCTACAAGAAAAAAATGCTTTCTTTTGGTGATGGGGAGGACAGTCAGAGAAGATTTCTGGTCCTTAGCCAGACCTTGAGTTGGGAATTTAAAGCCCTAAGCTCATCATTTTCTTTCTCCAAGTACTGCAGAACACTCCAAAACAAGCAAGCAACCCATTATGTATAAAGCGATAAAGTGTTCCACGGTGAGAGCTACATAGTCATCCTGAAATTTTCCTTTCTTTCTTTTTTTTTCTTTTTTGAGATGGAGTCTCACTTTGTCATCCAGGCTGGAGTGCAATGGCATGATCTTGGCTCCCTGCAACCTCTGCCTCCTGGGTTCAAGTGATTCTCCTGCTTCAGCCTCCAGAGTAGCTGGGACTACAGGCACCCACCACCGTGTTCAGCTAATTTTTGTATTTTTGTAAAGATGGGGTTTCACCATGTTGGCCAGGCTGGTCTTGAACTCCTGACCTCAGGTGATCCACCTGCCTTGGGCTCCCAAAGTGCTGGGATTACAGGCATGAGCCACCATGCCCAACCTGAAGCCTTGCTTTCCAAAGACACTTGATGACAGGTATCTACAGGTAATAATTAAAATAACTTTTGCCATTCCTTTTTATGCACGACCATGACTCTCTTTACCAATGGAAACAGGATCACTAATACTTTAAAATCTAATCAGATCAGAGGACCAATTTCAGATAGCTTAGAACTGGTTCCGAGAGCACATCCTCTGAAATGATTTCTGGCATGGATTTCCATACAAGGCAGGGTTGAGCCAGAGACGCTGAATCACTATAAATGATACAGAATAATGGATTTATTTTGGGGATTAGATATTACACAATTGCGGGAGTTGCTGGCGGAATCTGTGCAAGGATATCGCCTCTTCATCGGGTGATGAATTCTTTGTAGGTTACCCACTCAGGGAAGAAAAGCCAGGTGGGAAACGGTATCAACAAGGACAGACTGTGACCCACTAGAACACACTGGAAGCCACAGGAATAACTGGGACCCACAAGAACAAACTGGAACCTGTGTCTGCCTCACTGGCTCCATCATGGTGACACTGACCATGTAGGATCTGTGGGGGCCTTCATTGAGGAGCTGCACACACACCTAGCCTGGGACTCAGAGGAGCTGCAGGGACGTTCTGGTGGGAACTGGGGAAGCAGGAGCCTGGCCAGTGGCCATGGAACAGGATGTGCTTGTACATCAGTGACAACGTATGTGGCAGTGCCCACACTGCCCGGAGCCTACACTGACCTTCAGAGCATAAAAATATGGCAGAGTTGGCCGGGCCCAGTGGCTCACGCCTGTAATCCCAGCACTTTGGGAGGCTAGGGCGGGCAGATCACGAGGTCAGGAGTTCGAGACCAGCCTGGCCAACATGGGGAAACTCCGTCTCTACTAAAGATACAAAAAATTAGTCAGGCATTATGGCAGGCGCCTGTAATCCCCACTACTTGGGAGAGTGAGGCAGGAGAATTGCTTGAACCGGGGAGACGGAGGTTGCAGTGAGTCGAGATTACGCCATTGCACTCCAGCCTGGGCAACAAGCAAGACTCCAACTCAAAAAAAAAAAATATGGCAGAATCATTGCTTTTGTCTCCCAAATATTGGGCAAAATTCTCTTGTGGTCAACCCTAACCCAGCCACGTGCAGGAAAGAGAATGTTGGAAATGCAGTTCCAGCTTGGTTAAGTTGACCAAAGCAGCAGTGTTTCCTAGTGTCATGGGGTTTATATTCTAGTGAGGAAAGGGACTATAATAAGTGAATAAATATGTGTGGGTTTATATGTATTTCTTTTTCTTTTCTTTCTTTCTTTTCCTTTTTTTGTTTTTTTGAGACGGAGTTTCACTCCTGTTGCCCAGGCTGGAGTGCAATGGCATGATATCAGCTCACCACAACCTCTGCCTCCTGGGTTCAAGCCATTCTCCTGCCTCAGCCTCCCAAGTAGCTGGGGTTACTGGCATGAGCCACCATGCCCGGCTAGTTTTGTATTTTTAGTAGACAAGGTTTCTCCATGTTGATCCAGCTGGTCTCAAACTCCCGACCTCAGGTGATCCACCCACCTCGGCCTACCAAAGTGCTGGGATTACAGGTGTGAGCCACTGCACCTGGCCATGTATGTGTATTTCTTATAAGAACTTTCTGAGATAGGAATATGTATTATCCCCATTGGACAGATGAGAAAACTAAGGCCAAAATCGATTAAGTATTTTGGTCTAGGTCCCTCCCGTAGCTCATAAGTGCTGGAGCCAAGCTCTGGACAAGTAGTTTGCAATCAAAGTCCAAGGCATACTAACTGCTACTCTGTTTTGTTCATTCTGCAGTAGCCTTCCCCAAAGACGCAACCCAAATGGGATACTTTCAGGTGATATTGCAGATGTTATCAGTTTATTGCATTCATAGTATTTTGTCCTTCAGTTGTGTAATACTTATTAATAATGACTTACCTAATTGGATATAAAACTCTTTGATAGACAATATGAACATTGTGTGTGTGCGTTCACTTTGGCTGTTAATAGTGTTGTGCATTCAGCCAGTGCCTTGTAAATTCTTGTTGTGTTGACTTAAGGGCTTGAACAATCACACGGCGAAGCATGTGTACCTGTGGTTTAAGCAGCATTAAGTCTGAAAGAAATCATTTTCTGAAGTGCTTTGCCATTCTTTGAAATGTGCAGAAGAAAAGAGAAAGCAGTCAGCACTCCCTCCAGGACCCACCTCTGTACTGACCTCAGAGCATCATGTCGTTCAGACAAGCTGAGGCACAGGAGCAGTCAGGAGGACGGAGGGGTCCCGCTGAAGCGGGCCCGGTGGTGGTCACAGTCGGGTTTGCCATGAAGGATCATTCCAAAGGCCTATTAAGTGAATTCCTGTAGCTCATTCAGCCAATGGAAGGTAGAAGGGACTCAAAACTTCAGGCTTAATCCTGCGTTTTTGTATGCCCCAAGAATGAAAGGGCTCTTTGTTAATTTGTATGTAGATTTATTTAACATTCAACTGGCAGAAAACGGAAGGTAGTGCATGACACTGGGGAGAACCACGCCCCCACCCAGCTCGCACCGTCTTGGCATTGGCTGTTTATTTGCTCCCGTGGAAACGTTGGAGAGGGATTTGTTTTGTGGTTGGGTTTCCTTTTTTTTTTTTTTTTCCAGCATGATTACAGTTAGATCTGCACTATTTCCTCAAATATGTGAGGGGAAGGGAGCGGTGACTTCCTAAAGGAAAGTATTTATATTTTTAGACTGAAATATGCGGTTACAAAGCTTTTTATCCAAAAACACGTTTAAAAAAAGAGTGTTCTAAACAACAGGAAATATATCTTAAAGCATAGTTAAGGTAGTTGGTCTTATAAAGTATGTTTTAATGCAGTGACAAAGAACTAAGACATTTTGGTTTTGTTTATATTGATGTATTTTTCTTGATACATGGCAATTTTGTTTTATTTTAAAGGAGGACCAAGAAAATCCTTCTGGATTTTGGAGTATCAGCCTCGACTCCGCTTCTTTCTGAACTCTCTTGATCGGCTTCAGGCGCCCGAAGTCAGGTCAGCAGTGTCGTGGAGAGCTTGTCCCTGGGAGGGGACAGGATCGAGGCCAGGCCATAAATGGGAGCCTCGGGAGGAGGGAGCATGAGTGGGTCAGGAGAGAGAGAAGGCATGAGAGAGGCGCTCTGCTCTGACGACACAGGCCACACTGTTTTGTGACAGATTTGTGATGTATCACAGCTTGAGGGAGTCCTGGAGGTCACCCAGGCCAGGGGTTCGCACGTTCTTGACCATGTGCACCAGGAGGTGGGGCCTGGGAATCCACATACTTAAGTAAGTGGCCTGGGAGATCGGGCCCAATAACCAGCTGGTACAGAGGCCTCATTTCACCGAGGAGCAGTCTGGCCTGGAGAGGCCACACGACTCAGAACAGCACCTGATTGAAAGCAGAGCCCGTTTGAGACATGTGGCTTAAAGAGGGAGACCATGCTGTCCAAACCTGGGTGTAGACAGAACAGACACAGCCTCTATGATCTGCTTATGGCAGCTCCAGAAAGACAGCTCCCCAGCCCTTCCATTTCTCTCTTATTTGCTCATCTTGAAATCCACTTAAGAGGGCAGAAAACCTTTATGTCACAGTGGGAGATAAAATGTGAATGATTCTTAGAAAGGTAAGAGGCATAAAATATCCCCCAAGCTAAGGAGGTGCTATAATAGGCAGCTCTCCACTTTTTCTTTTTCTTTTTCTTTTTTTTTTGAGACAGAGTCTCGCTCTGTCACCCAGGCTGGAATGCAGTGGCGCGATCTCGGCTCACTGCAACCTCCACCTCCTGGGTTCAAGCGATTTTCCTGCCTCAGCCTCCCGCGTAGCTGGGACTACAGGTGCGTGCCACCACGCCGGGCTACTTTTTTGTATTTTTAGTTGAGACGGGACTTCACTGTGTTAGCCAGGATGGTCTCAATCTCCTGACCTCATGATCCCTTGGCCTCCCAAAGTGCTGAGATTATAGGCATGAGCCACAGCACCCGGCCTGGCTCACCACAGTTGAGAAGATTCACCACTGGAGGAAGAGGTGGCATGAAACTGTGTAGGACCCAAAAGGGTGCCCTGCATGGAGGGAACGTTCCAGATCACAGATCGAAGACTGGATGGATTAGAGGGAATCCTGTTTTCTAATTTTTTATTATAAAAATTTCCAAACACTCACACAAATTAGAAGAATGATGTATTGATCACCCAGATACCTACCACTTACATTCAGAAACTTAAAACATTTCCCTAGATGTGTGTGATCTGTCTATAGGTTTATGCGTGTGTGTGTATGTGTGTGTGTGTGTGTGTGTGTGTGTGTGTGTTTGGTCAAAGACCAGCATTTCAATAAAGGATAGGGAGTGCTCAACAGGATAAAAGGACTCCAGAGATGTTTAGAATTTGCTTCAGGTCACAAGCCAGGGAAAGGGACCAGACCCAAGATTTCTGGGATCACAGAGACCTTACAATTTCCACTATACAAGATATCTTATTCATTATGCTGACTCACACTGGACAATTCTATCAGACTTTGGAGTGTTTGAATTGCTTTCACATAATGTGTATAATTTTCATTGTCATTGCACTGAGTGTCAAGGGGAAAGGAAAGATCGAAGGAGAGGAGGGACGACGTAGCAGATGAGATGACCTAAAGGCAGAGTGTCTTCTCATGCTGAACTCCAAGTTTCTTTTGAAGTTTGCAGCAGGAAAAGCTGGGAGGGTGAATTTGGGGCTCTCTGTATGTAAGGAGGAGCTCTGCTACTTCTCAGGGAAACCACTGAAGCGAGGCTCTCAGCTGCCCACAGCTCCCGTTCTCTCCCAGCCAGGCTGGGGAGACAGACCTACGCCCTCCTGTATCCCAGCAGCCTCCCCCTGCTCCAGGCCTCTGCGCTACCATTTCCTCTTTCTGGAATACTCTTCTTCCCCTCTTTTCAACCTGGTTGGGGCTGCAGCCCAGCCCCCACAGCACCCCCGACGCCCACTGCTGTGGTTGTACTTGTCACTCTAGTTGTCATTCCCTGTTTCTTTGCCGGTTTCCCTCATTGAGCCATGAATCTCTCAATGACTGAAATTGAGTCTTAACAGCCCTTTTTCCCTCAGCATGAAGCTGGATGCCTGCCACTAGTAAACATACAATCAAAAATATTTGTTAAATGAATGACCAGGCCGGGCATGGAGGCTCACCCCTGTAATCCCAGCACTTTGTGAGGCTGAGGCAGGTGGATCTCTTGAGATCAATAGTTTGAGACCAGGCTGACCAACATGGTAAAACCCCATCTCTGCTAGAAATACAAAAATTAGCCTGGTGTGGTGGTGCATGCCTGTAATCCCAGCTACTTAGGAGGCTGAGGCAAGAGGATTGCTTGAATCTGGGAGACGGAGGTTGCAGTGAGTTGAGATCGTGCCACTGCACTCCAGCCTGGGCAACAGAGCGATACCCCAACTCTAAAAAAAAAAAAAAAAAAAAAACCCGACCAGAAACCAGAAACTTAATTACAAAGATTTGAACTTTAACTTGATGTAGTTAAGGTTTAAATACATATGGAATAAAACATGGCAGGGTCTGATTTAATTTTAATTGTTTTTGGCTTTTATCTTATTTTGAACCATAAGTGAGCTATTTTGGCAAGTGTTGGGGAAGAGAGGAAACAGACTTCAGTGCAGTTAAGACAGAGGCATAACCAGGTTGGAAGGCAGCCTGAAGGGATCTTTGCAGAAGGAATGACCCCGTCCTGGGGACAGAGAATACAGATTTTCCCCCCCAAATGGTTGGTTGAGCTCTGTGTGTAGTGAGCAGGGTGTGAAGAGCAGGTGGAGGACAACAGCAGGGACAAGAGATGGATGTGGATGGCGTGGCTGCACGCTGGGCAGGGCCAGCCAATGAGCGAGGGCTCCGTGAGTAGCCTGGGCAGGGCTCTTCCAGTATCTAAAGGAAGAGGTTTACATTTCTAGAAGTTTCTAGAAGTTTTAACCAGTGTCCTCTCAGTGTCTGCCCAGGGTTACCCATCTTGATAAGATATAGTCATTTCTCCCTTTTGCCCAAGGAACAAGTCCAGGCTCATCAGTGTGGCAAAACCTGACCATGTGCGTACCGTCCACACGGCAGTGACACTAGCTACTCAGAGATTCCTAAACGCACCAGGGTTTTCATTCCTCTGAGACTCTGAAGGTCAACTTTCTTGACCTCCTCTTCCCAATCATGTGTAGCCTGCACTGTCTGACTCAGTTTTCAAGATCCATCTCATATGCAAGTCTTCCCTAAGTTCCATTCATGATTAATCATTTCTTTTGGTTTCTAGAGTAGCTGATCTTCACACTTTTTGGTCAAATAACCTTTAAAAATATTTTGGCAAATGGTTTAGCTTCTTGCAGATAACGAAGTTGATACTCCCAATATTTTTAAAGTTTATGTAGTTGTATAAGATTTGATTTCCAGAGTATTGTAAAAGTATTCCAGATAGTTTACACATACAGCAATTGTATTTCTCTTTCAAATGTCTCACTGGAATAGAAATAGCATTGCAATGTGAGGTCTATTCTGCTCTTTTTAAAAAGTACAGGATCAAGTTTAGCCTGAATGGGAGTAGAATGAAGATGACAGGGAGCATGGAGAGCCTCAAGGTTGGTGGGTTTCAGAAAGGAGAGCCCTTCCACTTGTATATAATCCATAGGAGGTCTCTTCAGAGCCAGTTCCTTTTATAATGACACGTGCCTGACACTCTCCTGTCCCTGGTCTGTCTGGGAGTCACCCCTAAAGACCATTTTGTAGTCATAGAACATCATCTGTCCCCAGTCAACGCATTTATTTATCCATTTGCTCAAGAATCAGGTCCAAATTCCTCTACCTGGCTTTCAAGACCTTCTGTAGTATAGCACCAATGTCATTCCTGGGCTTGAGTCACATTTCAGAACACATTAGCTAAGGCCTATACCTTGCCAGGTGCTTGTGTGTGTGTGTGTGGGTGGTTGTACAGGTCATAAAGATGCCATACAGGGAGCTTGAGCTCTAATACTATGAGCTCATCTCCTCATCAACCCAGTTGCAAATTGTGTTACTACTTCCTGTATTTTTCCTTCTTGCAAAATACCTTGCCATTTCCATACTGCTATTCATATCCCTCAGGATCCAATGTCTTTGTTCGTTCAGGCTGCTACAACAGAATCCCAGACAGGAGCAACAGACATTTCCGTCTCACAGTTCTGGAGGCTGGGAAGTCCAAGAGCAGGGGGCTGGCACATTTAGTATCTGGTGAGGCCTGTCTTCCTGGTTCATAGCCCAGAAAGCCTTCTCATGGTGTCCTCACATGGTGGAAGGAGTGAGGGGTTTCTCTAGAGTCTCTTTTATAAGGTCACTAATCCTGTTTATAAGGGGTTCTGCCCTCATGATCTAATCAGCTCCCAAAGCCCCACCTCCAAATACTATTGCACCGGAAGCTAGGATTTCAACATGTGAATTCTGGGGGGACATGAGCATTCAGACCACAGCACTCAGCAAATGTTTCTTGTTCTGGCTATTTTAGTCCTCACTGTTCTTTTGTTCTGAGATTTTAATGATACTGGGCTGGGTGCAGTGGCTCACACCTGTAATTCCAGCACTTTGGGAGGCTAAGGCAGGAGGATCACTCAAGCCCAGAGGTTTGAAACCAGCCTGGGCAGCACAGTGAGACACTGTCTCTACAAAAAAAAGTTTAAAAATTGTCCAGGCGTGGTGGCTGACGCCTGTAATCCCAGCACTTTGGGAGGCTGAGGTGGGTGGATCACCTGAGGTCAGGAGTTCGAGACCAGCCTGACTAACATGGAGAAACCCCATCTCTGCTAAAACTGCAAAACAAATTAGCTGGGCATGGTGGTGCATGCCTGTAATCCCAGCTACTCAGGAAGACTGAGGCTGGAGAATCACTTGAACCCGGGAGACGGAGTTGCAGTGAGCTGAGATCATGTCATTGCACTCCAGCCTGGTCAACAAGAGTGAAACTCCATCTCAAAAAAACAAATAAAAATTAAAAATTAGCCAGGGGTGGTGGTGGACCCCTGTGGTCCCAGCTACTTGGGAGGCTGAGGTGGGAAGATCACTTAGGCCAGGAGATTGAGGCTGCAGTGAGCTGAGATTGTGCCACTGCACTCCAGCCTGGTGACAGCGTGAGACTCTATCTCAAAAACAAAACAAATAAAAAACCGCAAAGTAACGATACCCTCTTCCACACAATTAAGACCATATCATTATTTTAAATTTTGGCTTTTATTTCAGATACATAGGTCTCATCTCTCCCATCTATACTGTAAATTCCTTTTTCCAGCCTAGCTGGACACTCACTAAACATTTGTTTGGTGAGGGATAATGGAAGACTCCTATTTAAATTCAACAAACAACAGCAAGAACAACAACAAAAAAACCTGGCTCCCCTGACTGATAAAGGAGCATATCATCCTCTTCTGTCTTAAAGTTTGGGGAAGATGTATCCAGCCAGACATCTTTATCCCTGACTCTGGTAACTTTTCCCACCAGCTTTTAAGTGCTAGAGCCAGGACCCAGACTTAGCTTTTCTGACTCCACATTCGGTGTTCTTTCCAGGACAGTACGTGTAAGAGAACAAACGTCTGGGTCCTCCAATAATATTGGGAGGTGGGGCTTTGGGGAGGTGATGAGGTCATGACGGCAGCAGAGCCCCGTAGTTACTCACCATATGAATGGAAATCTACAGTAGATGACGTTATTTCTTCCAGGATGTAAGAGTTTGCCAACTGTCCCACTGCTCTTTTCAAAAGGAAGAAGACATTCACTATTTACCCCCAGAAGATCTGGACTGGGGAAGGGAAGAGAATGACTAATGGCTTATGAGTAGACGCCATAAGTCACTATGTGGCTAACTGCAGCAGCATTTTGCTCAGGCATTTCCTAAATCTTGTAGCCAGCGTCCATCTTTCCCAGCATCATGAGAGGCAGTAGTCAGGAGCACAGACGATGGAGTCTACACACCTTGGTTTGGATTCAGGTGCCTCCTTCTACAAGCTCGGTGGCCTTGGGCAAGTAACTTCCCCTTGTTGAGCCTCAGTTTCCTCATCTCAAGGAAATCTACAACGTTACCGACTCCCTGGCAAGGCTGCTCCGAAAATGATGAGTTAATATCTGTCAAGTGCCAAGAGAGTGCCTGGCTCATACGAATACTATATCATGTTTCTTAAGAAACAAAAAGAACTTATTGTTTGTGGATTTTGTTTTTCACAAAGGCACATTATGCGATCATGGAATTTGCTGTTTTAATTCAACATGTGTTTTGAGATCTATTCACTATACTACACACAGATCTAGTTCTTTCCTTGTAACTGCTCCATAGCATTATGTGGTGGAAATATATTTTATTTGGCCATTTGAATACAAATGCTCATTTAGGTTGTTTCTAATTTTTTGTTAGAGAATCAGTATTTGATAATACTCTCATATATTAAGTCAAATTTTCTTTATTGTAAATGTGCATTACTAAGGCTTATTTTTAAAATGCTTAGCTACGTAAAGTCACAGATCTAATTTTATATTTAGTCATAAATAAATGCTTTTAAATTATGTATGAGAAAGAACATTAGGAAAATGTTGCTATTGCTTTCAAAATACGCGTGTGTTTTAAACAGACACGGTTTGGGGGGAGAATATCTCATCTAGCTGCATCTAAATGATGATACGTCACTAAATCCCTAGCAAATGGATTTTTTGGAATAATCTTTTTAGATTAAGTATTATAATATTATATATATATATTTTTTTTTTTGAGATGAAATCTCATTCTGTTATCCAGGCGGGAGTACAGTGGTGCGATCTTGGCACACTGCAGGCTCGGTCTCCTGGGTTTAAGCGATTCTCCTGCCTCAGCCTCCTAAGTAACTGGGATTACAGGTGCCCACCACCGCATCCAGCTAATGTTTGTATTTTTAGCGGAGACGGGGTTTCACCATGTTGGCCAAGCTTGTCTCAAACTCCTGACCTCAAATGATCTGCCCACATGGGCCTCCCAAAGTGCTGGGATTATTATGGTCTTACAGTGTGTTATCTTTTTTTCCTTTTTTTTTTTTTTCTGAGATGGAGTCTCACTTTGTCACCCAGGCTGGAGTGCAATGTCGAGATCTTGCCTTACTGCAAACTCCGCCTCCTTGGTTGAAGCCATTCTCCTGACAGCCTTCTGAGTAGCTGGGATCACAGACACGTGCCACCATGCCTGGCTAATTTTCGTATTTTCAGTAGAGATGAAGGTTCACCATGTTGGCCAGGCTGGTCTCAAACTCCTGGCCTCAAGTGATCTGTCCGCCTCGACCTCCCAAAGTGCTGGGATTACAGGCATGAGCCACTGTCCCCAGGCTAATATTATATAATTTTAATGCAATCTTAAATTTTTTGTTTTCTAACCTCTACTTTAAAATTTTCTTTTTGTTCATGAGTTCCTACTTGGTGGTGAATTTCATTTTTAGAGACTTGAGAAGATTTTTATTAATACGACACAAGTACATACTCTTACAGTGAAACCTTTGCCATGTAGAACACACCTGCTCTTTGTCTGAACTCCTCATAGTGAAAGAAATAGGTACATATCCTATGTGCATTCTGTGTAATATTTATTAACTTTTAGATTAGTTTTGCTTTTTTTTTTGAGTGTGTATGTACATTTGAGTGTGTGTTTCATCACCAAAGTAACACTTGCTCATTTTTAAATATTAAAAAAAATTGAGAGCAGGATAAAATAAAATAAAATGAAATGCTAAATCCTTTTCCAGTGCTTCCCAATTTTGCTCACCAATGGTTGCTCCCAATAACTGCTCAGAGCTTGGCAGGAAACAGAAGGCACTCACAGAAGGGGTGATGGAAGCAGGTTTCATGAAGGGACTATTTACAAAGGAGGGGCAGGACTAAGAGCAACTAACAAGGGGCAGTGAAGTCGCAGCTGGGGAGGCCGCAGCTGCAACTCCTGTACCCTCTCCTAGGCCTGAAGGAGCACAGGAAGAGTGGCTACTAACCCAGCAAGACCAACCAGTATAGGAAAGGTCCCTGGAGGGCAGCCCAGCCCTGGTGAGAGGAACCCCACTACTGCCCACCCTGAGGCCTGCCTAGGAAGAGTGAGGAAAAGTACCCCACTTCCTCTCCTCCCGGCCTCCCAGCTTCTGCCAATTTCTCCCATCAGCTAGGTCCAGCTGGAAGTCAGCCTGTTGGTGCATCCTGTGGCAGCCTGCCTTCTGATGGAGAGCAGGAAAGAAAGAGGGGGAGAAGGGATCTGGAGGGGAACTAAAGAAAATCCAGGCAGGTGGC
This sequence comes from Cacajao melanocephalus, assembly GCA_963573385.1. NCBI lineage: Eukaryota > Metazoa > Chordata > Mammalia > Primates > Pitheciidae > Cacajao > Cacajao melanocephalus. Next base: position 1,309 of record CAUYLG010010640.1, on the reverse strand, counting down.
TTACCCACAGAGTCAGCGACACCAGCCTCTGAAGGCTTCTTCCCACACCACATGCATTGGCAGATTTCTCTTTCTTTTTAGGGCAATGGCAGCTTCCTGTGCATAGGATGATCCCCTAAAGAAAAGGACTGGCAGGCTGGGTGCGGAGGTTCATGCCTGTAATTCCGGCACTTTGAGAAGCCTAGGCGGGTGGATCACCAGAGGTCAGGAGTTCTAGACCAGCCTGACCAATATAGTGAAACCCCATCTCTACTAAAAAACACAAAAATTAGCGGGGCGTGGTGGCACCTGCCTGTAATCCCAGCTACTTAGGAGGCTGAGGCAGGAGACTCACTTGAATTCGGGAGATAGAGGTTGCAATGAGCCGAGATTGTACCACTGCACTCCAGCCTGGGCAACAGAGTGAGATTCCGACTCAAAAAAAAAAAAAAAAAAAGGCAGAAAAGGACTGGCAGGGGAGATCTGAGCCTGAGATCTGAGCTTCCCAAATTGTGTTTGAGTCTCTAGCCAGGGTGCCACAAAAGGGGAGATTTGAGCAACAGACATGGCTGGCAGGAACATTGTAATATTTAGAGTCTGACTCATCAAATCCACATGGTAATCCCTCAGATCCTTGGGCCACCAAGCAGAGATTCATGAAAGAGCACTTACCTCTTCATTAAGGCATTACAAAACATTTCCTTTCTGGGAATACAATGCTTGGACCGGTCCGATCATATTTGGAACCACAAAATGGCTTTTGTTTAGCTGTAATCCCTTCCCCAACTTGTATCATCTTGTAATGTTAGTAGAGATATTAGAAAACTGTATATAATAATTGCTTGTGTTACCAAGTTTTTGGCCATAAGATGCTGAATTATATCAAAATTGCAACTAACTTTGGTTTTACTTTCAATATATTGTTTTTTAGTCTTGTCCATGGAATTGATTAGGAAAGACATGAAAAGGTCAATGATTTATAAAATGGACCATAAAACGCTATGGTTGAGCTCTAGGAGTTGGGAGGAGAGCAGCATACCGACACAGAAATTCAACTCTAAGAGAAAGCATCAATCCCAGCTGTGGCTAGAGTACCGCTGTTGTCTGCATCGTCACTGAAAAGGTAAGTGGAAGTCTGGAAATCTTTGTTTAGTGCCGCTGCAACAAAATATCACAAACTGTGTAATTCTTTTTTTTTTTTTTATTTTTTGAAAGAAAGGAAAAGAGAGAAGAAAGTGAGAGTGAAAGAAAGAAAAAAAAAGAATGTACGAGAGAAAGAAAGAGGAAGAAAAAGAGGGAGAGAGAACAGGATTCTTGTTCTACTGCCCAG
>CAUYLG010010639.1:0-44372 GCA_963573385.1 Cacajao melanocephalus | reverse complement strand
GACCTCTGATATCCTTTCTTCTGCTTGGTCAATTCAGCTGTTGAAACTTGTGCATGCTTCGCGAAGTTCTCGTGTTGTGTTTTTCAGCTCCATCAATTCATTTATATTCCTCTCTAAGTTGTCCATTCTCGTTAGCATTTCCTTAAATCTTCTTTCAAGGTTCTTAGTTTCTTTGCATTGGGTTAGTACATGTTCTTTTAGCTCAAAGAAGTTTCTTATTATCCACCTTCTGAAGCCTGATTCTGTCAGTTCATCGCAGTCATTCTCCATCAGGCTTTGTTCTCTTGCTGATGAGGAACTGCGATCCCCTGCAGGAGAGGCATTCTGATTTTGGGTGTTCTCAGCCTTTTTGCACTGGTTTCATCTCATTTTTGTGGATTTATCCACCTGTTGTCTTTGCAATTGCCGACTTTCAGATTGGGTCTGAGTGGACGTCCGGCTTGTTGGTGATTAAGTTTTTTCTGTTTCTTAGTTTTCCTTCAGCAAACGCCCTTTCCCCCGCAAAGCTAGGCTTTCCCGGGTTCAGCTGTGCTTACTGTGAAACTCTCAGTCCTCAGCGCTTCCAATTGCTGTTCTCCTTGTGGGGATGGGACCAACCGAGCCTGACTCAGATGGCACCCAGTCGCATATACTCCGCAATGAGAAGCGCCGCACCGCGCTGGCCAAAAGAGTCATGCTGACGACCTGTGTGGCTCCTCCGCTGGGTAGCTCCCAATTTGTGGGCAACAGAAATTCGTCTGAAATTGCGGTGTCCACATGCTCTCTGCGCTTTCACTGGGAGCTACAATCCTGAGCTGTTGTTAATCAGCCGTCTTGGATCTCTCTCCACCTGGTAATGAAGTTTTTTCTGTTTCTTAGTTTTCCTTTGGCTGATGCCCCTTCCCCACAGAGCTGGACCTTCCCAGTTCGGCTGTGATTACTGTGAAACTCTCAGTCCTCAGCGCTTCCAATTCCTGTTCTCCTTGTGGGGATAGGACCAGTCGAGCCTGACTCAAAGGGCACCCCATCCCGTATACTCCGCACGGAGAAGCGCCGTGCTGGGGCACCGGCAAAACAGCCATGCCGGCCAAAAAAGTTGTGCTGGCGACCTGTGTGGCTCCTCCGCTGGGAATCTCCCGGTCTGTGAGCAACAAAAATTTGTCTGAAAGTGCAGCGTCCACTCGCTCTCTGCGCTTTCACTGGGAGCTACAATCCTGAGCTGTTGTTAATCGGCCATCTTGGATCTCTCTCCTTCATACTCTATTTCTATTTTATAACTTGATTTTTCTCTTTAAATGTTATGACATTTCTTTCTGGGTCACTATAATTGTGTTTGTTTGTATGTTTACCTAATTGTTTCTTATGGCTTCCTAAGATTTTATAGTATAGGTGTGATATTGTTGTTTGAACATTTTTAAAGTTATTTATACAGAAAATATACATTTCTTAAACACTTTCCACATGATAGGCATTTTGCAAGAATCTGGAAACACAAGAATGAATTCCACTGTGTCTTTTCAGCAGAAATCCAGACTATAGTTCAAAGGAAGGATACAAAATGATTTATAATACAAGGATATAAAGTTTATGAACAAAGAAAGTTGAGAGAAGAAAATAGGAGATTGAAGAAGGAGTCACAAGGAATTTCATAGCAAACATACAAATTTTGCTTTTTACTTTCTAACACAAACCTGCAATTATAAAATAATTGGGTTGAATGACTTAAGTAGTTTGGTTAAGTGAGAGAATTTATTCATTTTTTAAGAAAAGGTAACCATAAATAAAATGAATGTCGATAACGTTGTTTTTAGGTTTATTTGGGAAGAGATAAGGTTTTGTTAATGAAGCTGGCGGTAAATGAAATAAAATTTTCTAATGATTTCCATTTTTATTTTATGCAAGTGTTGGAAGCATATAAATACAGATTGATGGGTGTATTTCATCATGTGAAAACTTTTCACTGAAATTTTGTAAAAACAAGACAAATTAAAAATAAAGTCCATGGCCAGTGTGGTGGCTCACACCTGTAATCCCAGCACTTTGGGAGGCCAAGGCGGGCAGATCACCTGAGGTCAGGAGTTTCAGACCAGCCTGGCCAATATGGTAAAACCCCGTCTCTACTAAAAATGGAAAAAAAAATTAGCCAGGCATGGTGGTGGGCACCTGTAGTCCCAGCTGCTCAGGAGACTGAGGCAGGAGAATCGCTTGAACCTAGGAGGCAGATGTTGTAGCAAGTTGAGATCACTCCCCTGCACTGCAGCCTGGGCACCAGAGCAAGACTCCATCTCAAAATAAAATAAAATAGAAATAAATCCCATAGTATCTCCCATTGCCCAGAACAATTACATTATATGACCATGCTGCCTCGACCTGACATCTCAGATGGGAAATGTTCTAGTGGGAAATTTGTTTATGTGTTTCTCATTTTCAGTACTCATAATAATATAACTTTCTGTCTGAGGCAACATTCCGTGTCTAGTTTTCAAGTTTTGTCTTGCTATATTTTGTACTACTAAATTTTTATTGTGTTTGTTTCTTTTCCTCCCTTGGCATTAAAATACTGAATGGAAAAGGAGAATACAAGGATACCATGACATTTTAGCAACGGAAGGGATGACTCTGGAAAATATGCCCTAACCAGGCTGACAAATAATAAGTGGTGCAGCAGAAATTGCTTCTGTGTATTAACAACTTATTCATATTAAAAACATCACTTTTCATGTGTCTTTATGGATACACTTTTCCACCAAACTGTGCAGATCATCTCCTACTTTCAAACATGAATATGCATAACATTGCTCAGATGCAAGTTTAAGAAGAATCACTTAGCAAGCAGTCTGTAAAAGCGATTTAGAAAGAACCAATATGTTACCGTTTGGGTGTACAAGTCTATTGGTCTGTTTTAATTTTAGAGTGTATTTTAGTGTAATGGATATGTCACATACTCTTGAGTAAAACTTCCATTAAAGAATGCCTTGTATTTAGTTGACAATAGAAAGTAAGATATTAAGACTGACTTCCTAGGCCAGCACCTGGAATATAGCTACTCTCCGCTGCTTATTAACAGTTACATCGTATACCTTGATCAATATGAACAATTGGAATTCCTTTTAACATGAGGTAGCTGAGAAGCATAACAAGATCATGTCATCAAAAATCCTCCCATCATCCTCGGTGTGGATTTGAGTCTAGTCTGTGAATCCTGGAGAGCAGGACCAGAGTGACGACACATTTGATCGGAAGCATTGACACACAGATGCAGTCACACACGTTACTTCCAGCATCCTGGCTAGAATCTTTAGCCTAGAAAATTTCATCCAATTGAATGAAATGCCTACCTAAAAAATAACTTTGAACAATGCTACTTCAAGGTATGCTATACAAAACCATCTTAATGATTAAATAACTTACTTTTTAGACAAATTACTTAAGATGTGTTGTATGTTCAGGTCAAAGATAGAAGGCAGATGGCGAAATCAATCAGGAAGGAAACATACAAATGAGGACGATTGTTCCAGGTAGTGTTGATTTCGATAGGACAGAATAACCTATCTGCATACACATTTTCAGGAAGAATTTTCATGGGTTATATAGGGACCAGGTCTTCTTAGGGTGCTGTAAGTGAAAGATGAGAATTTTATCATCTATTTCATGCTTTAGCACTGTATGATGAATTGGAGGGTTCAAGAATAAAACTGGAATCATTTAGGAAGCTTCTTGAGGAATCTAGGGAAATGATGTACACAACTGCGGTGACAGTGGTGATGGAGTGAGTCACACGGTTCCGTTGACACTGCAGGACAAATGAATGAGTGGAAGGCGACTGAGGGGGCAGGAAGAGTGTCTGTAGATTGGGCGGTGAGCAGAGGGTGGATGGACATTCTACTCACATATATGAGACACGCAGAGCATTTTTTTATCTAAAGGAAAAGCATCAATAGTTCTATTTGTTATGCTGGGTTTGAGATGCCTATGAAAGCTTCTGGTAGTATTGTCAGGTCAGCAGTCTTGGTGATCTTGAACAGAGGTCAGGAAAGAGAACAGAACTTGAGCTGCTTGCTGTGCTCTGGGCTTTAGAGGTCACGATGAGAGAAAACAATGACAAAATGAGATGAGAGGAAGCACCAAATGAGGTAGGAACGCCAGTCACATGTGGTACCCTCCATGCCGAGAGCACTCCGTGCTTCAGGAATGAAGGCAATGCCAAGCATAGGAGGGCGCTGGGAGTGACAGCAGCAGAGCCCAGGCAACCTGGAGGAGAGCAGTCCTGCTAAAAAACGGGGAACCTTACTGGAATAGATTGATGAGAATCTTCAAGAAGAGCTAGTGGAGACCATGACTACAGGCACATTTTAAAGTAAGTCTTGAAACATATAAATGTGAAAAATTTATACACACATGTATAGCTAGATGAAATTATAGGCTCAGTTTTATTTGCTTGCTTCCTTGTCTGCAGAGAAAATAGCTCTGTATTTTTTATATTTTAATACTTACTTTTGGACTAATTTATTCACAACCATTTATTATTAAAACAAATAGATGTGAAACTCATGAAGTAACCCCTGGTTGCATCAGAATCAAACAAGAGTTCTACTAATGTGAATTTTGGGCCCCTTTTTAGACTTACTCGGGATGAAACTCTAGTTTACAGTGCCTATCCTGCCTTACAGAAAAGGTCATGGCTGTGGGGTTGCGTTGAGAAAGTCTCATGGACATACACTGCTTTAGGGATTAGTAACACAAACTGAAATATTTTTCTCCCCCAACAAAGTTTAGGGAAAGTAGAATTGATTGTTCCGAACTAACAAATCTCCTTGTTGTCAAATTCACTTTTTATTTGTATTTTCATATATTTTAGAAGGTAACGGTATACTTATTTAAATAATTTAAAATTAGATATATATTTTTGAATAATTAGGTATCTATGAATAATAAAATTCAAATGCATTTAAAGGAGAAATAAAATATGCATATTCAAAGTCTGATAAAAATATATGGATGACTTGAACTATCTTTGTATAGAATGTTAGGTGGAAACTTGCAGAACTATAGCTAAATATAGATAAATGATTTAGTTTAACTTATTAAGGCACTTTGGAAAAAATTGGAAAACTAAAATGCCTATACTTAATGTTTTGTACAAGGATAAGAAAATAATTCAACTAAAGAGTATCCTTTGTGTGTGTGTGTTTATGCGTGTGTCTGTGTGTGTGCGTGTGTGTACATACTTTCAAGTTCCTTGGATAAAACTTAAAAGTGGGAATGCTCAGCCAGGCACGGTGGCTCACGTCTGTAATCCCAGCATTTTGGGAGGCCAACTCAGGTGAATCACCTGAGGTCAGGAGTTCATGACCAGCCTGACTCACATGGTGAAACCTTGTCTCTACTAAATACAAAAAAAATTAGCGGGGTGTGGTGGTGCATGCCTGTGATCCAAGCTACTTGGGAGGCTGAGACAGGGGAATCGTTTGTACCTGGGAGGCAGAGGTTGCCATAGCCGAGATGGCACCATTGCACTTCAGCCTTGGCAATAAGAGTGAAATTCAGTCTCAAAAACAAAAAACAAACAAACAAAAAAAATGAACAAACAAACAAAAACCACAGTGAGAATGTTGAGGTGAATGGTAAGGCAGGCTTACTTATCTAAAAAACTGCTAAACTCATTCAGAGTGGCTATGCCATATTGCAATCACTATCAAAGAGTGAGAATTTTTTTGCCTCCCCATCCTCACTAGCCGTTGATATTGTGAGAGTTTTGTTTTATTTTAGACATTCTAAAAATTATGTAGTGGCCTTTCAATGTGGTTTAAACTTAGATTTATTTATATTCTTATTTGCCATTGATAGGTATTCTACAGTTAAGTATCTGTTAAAAGTCTTGTGATGATTTTTTTGTTCTTTAGTTTTTTTCCTGTTGAGTTTTAAGATTTCTTTACAGTCTAGATACAAATTCTTTATCAGGTATGTGATTTGCAAATATTTTCTCTCACTATATGGCTCTCTTAATTATTCTCTTAACAGTGGCTTTCACAGAGCAAAAGTTTAAATTCTTATGAAGTACAATTAAAAAAATTTTTTTAGCCATATATCCTGTCAGTGTTGTATTTAAAAACAAAGGCAGGAATGATGGAGTGATTGAATATAACAATACAGGGAACTTTGAAAGTGATAAAATTCTTCTGCATGATACTTGGGTAGTAGATACACAACTCTATGCATCTATCAAGAGTCATCCAGTAAATTTGAAAACACATCAATTGAAAAAATCAAGCAGAATGTCAGGGGATGTCAGAATGCAATGCAGACTGTGAAAAATGGATCAAACTATATTATGAATGTACAACAAACTTCAGTGAAGGTGGAGAGTGAAAAATCAGAGCTGACTTGAGAAACATCAGTAAAAGGACAGTTTTGACCGGAAACTGTAACATAGGCTAAAGACAAAAGAATGACAGTTAATCACTGTACCTTATTTGGGAAACTTGTTTTTTAAAGAGATTCAGGTTAGAAATTTTGAAGCCACATTACAAATACACTGGGGTTTGACAAATAAGTAATAAAATGTAGGTAATCTAAAGAGTGACTTTGGAATAGATAAACCTTGCAGACGCTACCTTAACTAAGTTGATTCAGGATTTTCTCTGTTAGAGGAAGAAGCCAGGGTTGGTGGCTTTGAAACTCATGGTTCTATATTACAATGGGAAATATTATGAACTTGTTTAATTGAATAACAAATACAGATAGATACAGAGACTATATGAGCATGCGTGTTCGGATACGTGCATGTACCCCCTAGCTCTGTGCATGCACGGGGTCTAGAAGCACTGTAATTCCAGTAACCACAAACACACTGCATGTGCCGTGCCTCTGTTCCTAAACATTACTCTCTAATGAAATGGACCAGGATTTTCTGGAAAAATAGCTAATTCCCTACTTGAGGCACAGAAAATAGAAGATAAGCATAATGCATATTATAGTGCTAGAAAGTAGAATAGTAGAAAAAATAGAAGTTAAATGAAGATGAGGTTATATCAAAAGGACATGGGACTCGTCTGAAAGAACTCGTGACAGCCAAAGTTTGTACAATAATACATATAATGTAGTTTGTGTGTGTATATATATATATATATCTATATCCTACATAAATAGTATGTGTATATATATACACATATACAGTACATTAAATATAAAATATAAAATAAATATACATGAATATGAATTCATACTGGTATAAAAATGATTAAGAATATAAATATATGGCACAGGGGAGTCTTCCTTGCAGAGGAATTCCAAATAATGTGTGTTGATATACCTCCTTTCAAGAAGTGGAGCTTAGTATCCCTACTCTTGAGTGTAGGTTGGACTTAGAGACTCACTTTTAAAAAATAAACTATATAAAGTGAGAAATAGTAACTTTAGAATAGAGAAACCCAGCAGACGGCACTGTAACCAAGCGAGCAAGGTATATGTTACCAGAAATAAGTCACGTCCTTCCTCAAATAATGAAATAAGAAGGATGTTCACCTCTGTGGTATTCCTTACAAAAATCTATAAACCTAGCCTAATCATGAGGAAGCACTGGACTAACCAAACTTAAGACCTTCTATAAATTACCTGACCTATACTGATCACCACTATCAAGGTCATAAAAAATAAGAACACCTGAAAAAATGCCATTGATTGAAAGACACCAAGAAAGCATGATGACTAAATGCAATGTGTTGTCTTGGATGAGACCTTAGAGTGAAAGAAAACAGTAGAAAAAAGATAAAGTCTGAATATAAAGCCTGCAGTTCAGTTCATGGCAATGTGACACGTTATATAATACGTTACACTTAGAATAAAGTGGGTGTAGGTTATAGAGTAATTCTGTGTACTATCATAATTTTTTCTAGATATGAAATTATTTCAAAGTAAAAAGTCAATTGAAATAATTTTTAAATGTTTCCTGAAAGAATTAAGATTTTTCTCTTACTTGAGATGAATTAATAGAGACCAAATGTGCTATCACCCTTGAAACAAAGTTTTGGTACTGCTGCATTTCAAAGCTTAAAATAAAACTACCTTGATTACAGGCAGTATGGTCCTGTTGTAAAAATACACAGATAGATCGTAGAAAAAGGATAAAAAGTACAAAATTACACCCGGATTCACATGATCAATTGGTTTTCACCTAAGTTGCAGAGGCAATTCATTGAGAAAAGGATTCTCTAAAGGCAGCTGGTAGTAGAACAATTTGATATCTACAGTAAACAAAATGAATCTCAAATCAACAATTCAAAAATTAGCTAAAAGTGTATTAGAGAACTAATGTAAAACTAAAACCACAACAGTTATAGAAAAAAAAATGGAAGAAAATATTTTCGACCTTTGGCTAGGCAAAATTTTTAAGTTATAACACTACGGAATTAAATAAGACATAAAATATGCTATAATGTTTAGAAATTCCCAAATATTTGTAAATTAAACTATATACAAGAAACTACAAAATAAATTAGAAACTATAGTTAACTTAAAGATAGTAATATTTATAAGATTAAGCTTAGAGGGAAATGTGTAGCCTTTTTTATATTAGAAAGAAGAAAATGTTTATGATAAAAATATCTTTCACTTAATAAGGCCATCTGAAGAAATAGCTAATGTAATTCAAGGTAAATTGAAGAAAACAAATAGTAGAAATGACAACAGGAAATAAACAAAAGATAGAGATAATAAAGACAAATGTTGGTTGTTTGAAATGATGAAAAACAAATAAATCTCTAGTTAGAATAGTAAAAGAAAATAAAGAGAAAAAGCACAACTTGTCAGATCATTACTATGAATACTAGAGACATAGCAGTCTAAAAAGAAAAAAATATATTACCAGTATGAAGTAAAGAAAAAAATGTCAAATGAAATGAGATGAAAACTTTTATTGAAAAATAAAGTCTGCTAAGACTAATATAAGAAGAGAAAATCTGAATACCCTTACTTTTTTAAATAAATGAAATTGAGACTTAAGACTTCATCCTTTGCTTCTGTACACAAAATACCCCCAGGTACAGTTGGCTTTATTAATCCAGTCTATTGAAAAAAAATCCAGGAAGCAATTATACAAAATTTACACAAACTCTTTCACAGAATACAAAAAGAGGAAGCATTCCCAATTTGCTGCATGAAGTTGGTATAGCCATGAATCCAACATTTGACAAGTGCGAAAGCAGAATGAAAATGTATTAAAATTATGGACCTATAACACTTATGAGCATGAATGCTAAAATCTTTTATGAAATATTGTCAGATTTCATTCAGCAACACACGAAAGGATAACACATCTTGGCCACATAGACTGAGTCCAGAAACGTAGGATTACCTCAAAATACAAAAATCAATATATGCACTGAGCAATATATGGTTGATATATGTATAATGTACAGATATATGTATACGTGGTTACATATGTATTACTGTATATAGTTTAATATAGAACCAAAAAATGCATGTTAGGATACAGACATGTCTTTCCTAGTTCTGCTCATGGACAAGGTATGTCAAGAATAATAAAAGTCATTACTAAAAAGACAAATCAGCCCATTAAAAATGGGCACGTGTTCTGATCAGCCCTCCAGGCATGCCACTAAAGAAGATGTACAAATTGTAAGTACATGGAAAAGCACTAAGATAATTATTAATCAAGTAAGTGGAAATTAAACCATCTTGGGCTACCACATCACACCTACTAGAACGACTAAAAGGAGAAAGACTGGCAATACCACGTGTTGTCAAGGATGTTGAGCAGCTGAACTCACAGCACTGTGTGAAGGGTAAAATGGTATAACACTTCCATGTGTGACCATTCAGCACACAGTATTTCTATTTAGAATAACAGAGTAATAGCATGAACTTCAATTTAATAAAAAATTTCAAATGCAAAATAGGGAGTTGAAGGTTGTTAATTTTCAACTATGCAATTATTGAATACCTACAGACATTTTCCTAATTTCTCATGTTGATTTATATAGCTGGAGTTCATTCTTTTCCTCTGCTGTAATCAACCTTCCATTGCAGTAATATTGCATAATTTGTTTCTCTATTCTTTATTACATCAGCATAACTTTTCATTGATCCAATTTTTTGCTATGATAAAGGTGCTTCGGTGAAAAGACATTCTGTTATACCTTTATGTACATGTGTAAGAGTGTAAGAGGTTTTTCTTTGTTTTTTGATTTTTGGTTTTTTTTTTCTTTTGAGATGGAGTTTTGCTCTTGTTACCAAGGCTGGAGTGCAATGGTGCGATCTCGGCTCACCACAACCTCTGCCTCCTGGGTTCAAGCAATTCTCCTGCCTCAGCCTCCCGAGTAGCTGGGACTACTGCCATGCACCACCATGTGCAGCTAATTTTTGTATTTTTAGCAGAGACGGGGTTTCACCATGTTGACCAGGATGGTCTCGATCTCTTGACCTCATGATCCACCCGTCTCGGCCTCCCAAAGTGCTGGGATTACAGGCGTGAGCCACCGCGCCCAGCTGATTTTTGTTTTTTAAGGGTATGCATCTGGTGATAGAAATGCTGAGACTTTGGATATGGACACCTTTAACTAGACTATTTTCCACAATTATTTTACCAATTTATGTTCCTACTAGAGTTTATAAACTAGTTGTTCCTTTTAGTCACAAGCATTTATTGTCTGCCTTTGTTTCTAATTTGATAGTTGAATAATGTTGTTTTGTGAATGGAATGTGCCTCTCCCTAGTGGGCATTGAGTGCTTTTTGATGATGAATGGCTGTTTGGGTTTTTCCTTTCCTAAAATGCTTGTTCCTGTCTTGGGTCCATTTTTATAATGGGTTATCTGACGTTTTTTCTTTATTGACTTTTGGAAGGTTTCTATTTTAAATACTCCTTTTTTCACTTGTAATTTGTTACAATTATGTTCTATGAGTTTGTTACTAAACCCTTTAGGTACCCTATAAACCAGTCTTATTTTCTGTCCACTTGAGGCAACACTTTCAGACACTTAGCTTTTGCATTTCCTAGTTTTACCGAAATTCTGCAATTTAAATGATCTTACTCCTATTCTTTTCCTACCGCTGACTTAGGACAGCATGAAGCATTAGCCTTCTAAGCAAGTTACTCATCACCCATCTGATTTTAAACTTCCAGAACACTGTTCTGTCTTTTCCTGATCTTTGTAACTATTAATTTGTGTTTCTCTAATCTCTGTAAAATCTCAATGAGATTTTGGTCAATGGAAAAAATAAAATGTAAGCCTTTACTATTTTCTCATGTTTACATAGAGAATATTTTCACTATTTGAAATGTATATCAAAAAAGGAAATAAATTAGCCGTGACTGTTTTGAAGCTTCAGTGAAACTGAAAGCCATATGTGTGCACTTTAATATTTGAGTCTCTCAGCAATTTTATTCAGTAGCTCAGCTTAGTGGTTCTATGGCGTGTTCACAGGCATCCTCGCATTCTACCCTCATTCATTTGGTCCTACTGGTCTTACAGGTTCCATTATATCTGAGAGGGAATCACAGTCCAAAAACCTTAATTATGTTGTTCTGGAGCACCACCAGCAAAGTCAACGAAGAAATTAAACCAAGTTCTTCAGTGTCCACCTGCAGCGCCCTCTCTTACTGAAAAATATGCTCAATTACCTGAGTTAGGCCCTTACCTGGTAGACTTAAAATGAGAAATCAACTAGGAGCAATTTCAATTCAGAACAAGAAAACAATAGCAAACTGCATGTTTGATATTCATGCAGGACAACATACTGAGCAATGTGTTTGTCGGTTTTTCTAATAAAAGGAGGACATGCTCTTGGGCATTGCACTTAATTTTCTATGCAGTTTGTGTCTCATCTTTTGAGAAAAATTCCCTAATCTTTAGGGTTGGAAGAACTATCTCTAGATAATATACTCACCTGGAGCCTTATGGAATTGAATTCAATTTCTGACACATAAACATTGTTACAGCAAATTGACTTTCAATAATATCTGAAATTTTTGTGTTAAAGGAATGATACAAACAATATCTATTCTAATGGTAACTGGTAACCTTTTGTTGACTTTTGAGATGAATTTCAAAGGGAAAATGCTATTGCTTTGAAACAATTACCACTTTTCAAGAAGAAAATCTCTTAGTTTTCTTAAAGGGTCATATAGGTTGCTTGAGATTAATCCTCATCACTTAGAAGCATGGATATGCTTTTGTTTTTTGTGGTTTGGTTTTATACCACAACTAGGATGGCTTCTAAGATTTACATTTCACGGTGAATGAAATGTAAATAAAATAACACCGTGTTAGTAAATCTCCCTGAATAACAAGATATGTGATTTGTGATCTCTCTGAATAATAATATATTTCGAAAATCTCCCTGAGAAACTCTATGCATAACTAATTCTTACCTTATAATGTATCTTGTGCATTTTGAACCTGAAGTCATACTCACGCTTATATCAGCTTATTTGATACTCAAAGGGCTCTCACAGAAGCACAGAATAGCTGCAGGACTTTTTTGGGTGCACAAACCTGGGCACAGAGCATAGGCTGGAGGGAATACTTTCTCGAGGAGTTTTGAAAACAACTGGAGGAGTTTTGAAAACCTGGCAGAAGCATAGGAGTCTGAGAAATATGGGGAAAGGGGAGTTTAGGCAGACACAGCCACCAGTGAGAGGAGCCACTGCTGCAAAGAGAAGATTCCATATTTAGAGAATGGCAATGACTTCAGAATAGTAAAATTGAGAAGATGAGATTGCAATGTCAAGGCTTATAAACAGATCAAGGACAGTGAATATTATTCTAAATGATACTGATTGTGTCCTGAAGATGATGATGATCCATGAAAGAACTTACTGTTGAAGGGTCACATGATCATATAAGTTGAAAGTTTATGTTTCAAAAAGATGACTTCAGCAGCAGCTCATAGAACAAATCAGGAATTTTATATGGAACATTACGTTATGAGTATTTCATGATTATGGAAGTCTATGCAAGAAAGACTTAAGGAAAGTATACAGTTGAAAAGTTCTTTGGAGATTTTAGTAGAACTTGACCCATAGATTGCATAGGGCTAAAGTGAAGGAAGAAATCAAATATGAAGTTCAGTTTCATGGCTTGGGGCATGGGAGTTGTAATGATAACAATTGATACATTATGTGGAAAGACAGGCATGTTTTCCCGGGGAAAGGCTAAATTCCAGTGTCCATGTGCTGATTCTAGGGTCTTTCCAAAAGGAGCTGGTAGTGTGTTGCGTGTTGTACATGTGTATCTGGAGTTCAGAGAAATCTCTGGCCTAGAGATAGAATCAGTGATTGGCCCTTGAGTGTACGAGGTAAGTGTAGATTTGAAAGCCCTAGTCTAGCGAGGAGACAGTTCCCACAAGAAGGGTATGGAAGAATAAGAAAACAAACAAACAGAAAAACCAACAAAGAAAAACAGAATCAAAACATCCTGGGTAGCAGCAATATTTAAGGGGCAAAAAGGAAGACCACAAATTAGGTTAAGAGATAATTGTCTTAAAAGAAAAAAACACAATTCATTTCCTATTTTGCATTAATAAAGCATATAATCTTAGACAAGCATTCAAAATCCCTCACAATCTGGGCTAAACTGCTTTTATAAGAATGAAAGAGAGGGGAATGATATTTAGGGAAAGAGAAAGAGAAGAGGCAGAGCAAGAGGGAGAAGAAATGCTGTGTGGTTTGTGGTTGAATTGAGTTGTACAGTGACAGGGAGGGTGGAGAGCTTCACTTGACTGCCACTTGCCTGGGAGGACAAACTAAGGAACTGAGAGAAATAAGTGGTAGAATTAGTCACCCTTGTTCTTGTCAGGGCAGCTCTGTGAATAACCTGAGAGCAGGAAAACAGTGTCACAAAGCCAGTGGGAAAGTGAGGCTGCCCAGAGTAAACCCTGCAGCCCTCTGGCTATGAGGAAGTGCCAGTCCCTAGCAGGACTTCACCCTCCTGCAGGTTTCCCCTCCTCAGCCCACTGGATCTCCCACTGAGGCGCTATCCAATCTAGGACATCAGGGTAGGAAGGGGTATTTACATCACATAGGGGAAGCTGAATCCCTTTGATTGACATCAGCTTGGCCACTCCTGGTGATTATGCGGTGATGTGTTCTGCCCCTGCGGTCTGCCCTCACTGCTGTTCCTGGGGGGAAACACACCCTGGCTATCCCAGCTTGAGAGCATGCTCCTCTTACTGCCTCATGGGACCTGGACCCAGAAACTTTCTCGCATATTTTACAGCAGGGCACAGCCGAGATCACCTTAAAATACTTAGGAAGGCTTTCTAAGGGCTCAGGGCAAACAGAAGGGGATGGCATACGGTGTCATTTGGCTGCTTCCAGGACTCATGCATCCAGTCCTTCTCATAGAGTTGCTAACTACCTGCTTCCATACACAACTGGCTAGGTCCCAGTTCACTCTTCAGAAGAGATACTCCTCCTTTCACTCTCCAGGAGGCCCTTTCTGCTCTCTCAATTCTCAATTGTATCCACTGGGAACACAGCAACTCTCCTCAACTCAGCCAGTTATTCCATCACCCTTTGGTGAGACAGACTGATTTCATCCACAGAAACTACGTCTCATTTTCTCTAGTTTTAAACTTTGACAAATGTCTACTGAATTATAACTTCTAACCCATTGATTAGAGGATGACTTCTCTGTGTCCCTTTTACAGTTGCTTCTGAGTATTCCAAAATACATATTTTTTTTCTGAAATTTAGGTCTTCCAGTTAGAATTGCCAAGTTTCTTATAGACAAACTATTACAAATTTTTATTCAGGATTTTTAAAATAAATTAATTTGTTTTATAATAGAAGATTATTTAGATTGTGGTTTAAAATTCTAAATACAAAATGACAAGCTGAAGAATTCAAAAATATCACTTCAGGTTGGATCCTACCTTTTCAAGATAACTACATCTTCACAATTGACACCTTTAGCACTGCAAATTATCAAACTGACAGACTGAAATCTATAGGTTTGATCTATCGCTTGTGTTTGCATTTTCCTCTTGACTCTTTTCCATTTTAATGTTCCTATTGATCTCAGAGACCTTAATAGAAAGACGCAGATTTTTTTTTTTTCTATCTATCATCATGGACTTGCTGAATATACTTAATCTATGGTCAGAAGTAAAAACGAACAGAAAGCTGATTTTTTTCACAATGCTTGTCTGAAGTGGTTAAGGAGAATAGAACATTACTCTGCTGCTGTTCAGATGCTTTGCCATGGCTGGTACAGCATGCACAGTTACAAAGAACTTTGTTTATGAACATTTTCTGTCCCAGTATCAAATTCTGAAAGGGGATTGCTTTTCTCCAGAGAACTCAGAATTCTCCATTGACAAGCATGAACAGTGGATGACATGGCAAACCTTGTTTACCGGTGCTTAATTCATTTAAAGCTCTATCAGACAATCTGACTGAAATGATAGTTGATTTTCTGCAAAATCAAAAGATATTTAAAAGTAGATAGGTTTTTAAGTAGATAAGTTTTAGTGAACACATTTTAAATTACTAGGGGATATTTGGTTGCAACTCTCTTTGTGGATAAAACATATTACATGTCATAACGTAAATTTCATTTATTTATTTGTCCCTTGTTTTCTTTCCCTGCTACATTCACAGACCCTAGAACAATGCAAGGTCCCTAATAGGCACTCAAACATGCAGTGAGTGTGTAAATAGAAGCAACTCTACAAAATATGCAACCCTTATGTCAACAGTTTGAAAACTGTTTGGAAAAAATATTATCTACAACTACGAATTCTATCGCTAAATACTTCTTATTATGCTCCTCGGCTGTATTTACTGGTACTGCTATACGACATCAGAAGATAAAGTTCATTCTTCTGAATATTACTCTAATAGTCTGGTCGAAGGATGAGTCATTCCTTATTTATAGGCTTTTGAATTTGCTCTTAGCTTATTTCACGTATGTCATAAATTAAGACAATAATGACTAACCATGGAAACCATGCTTCCCCTTCCCCAGCAGGAAAAATAATCTTTTGTCTCCCACACAGTCATAAAATGTTGAATTTGGTGTCAGGTGTTTATAATATTTTGGATAGAGCAATGTTGAGTTCTGCTTTGATAAGCTTCACGGGTATAGCTTCACTTACTGAAAGGAGAGAAATTAGCTTAATATTGCTCAATTTAATTAAGTTAGGTCAATTTCACTTAAAGTTTAGTCTCCATCCCCAGCCAAGGATTCCCATTCGCCTTGCTCTAGCAAGTTGTCTGAGTGGAGGAAAGATTAATTTTCTATTTCACAGTGCAGTCAGTGACAGGGATGCCCGTTTAGCAAACTGATGTATAGATGGAAGTCATTTCTGCAGGTAGTGATTTATTCAAGCAAGAATCAGGAAAATGTCAAAATGTATCCAAAAATTATCTTGTGTCCTGTATACTGAAGTTTGCTGTTGAGTCTGTTCATCCTTGTACGCAGCTCCAGATACAGCTTCCCTATCTGGAAAGAGTACAATTGACTTAATATTGCTTAATTTAACTAAGTGAAGCAATTAAATTTACAGCGTAGTTTTCATCTCCAGCCACGGATACCCATCTACCGCATTCTGCATATTATCTGGTCGGAAACCGCTTCCATTATGGTCATGCCATGTCTATCTTCCTTTTTCAGTGATTTACAACTATAATTTTTAGATCATAACAGAAACCCAGGATTGGAAAACCTCAGTGTTTCCTAAAAATATCAAGATATATGTCTATACATACACTTATCATATAACAAATGGGCATTGATAGTTGAACTTAAAGCCACATTGTAACTTAAAAGTCATCCAGTATGCTAAATAAAAATATATTTGAAATTAGGTAAGAAAAAGAGTCTGTTTCTAAATTAACTTTTCCTATATGTTACTCAGGTATTGAATCTTGTATATGTAAAACCTTTCATATCACATTCCTTCAAATCACATTGACCTCTCTAGACAGTGATTATATATAATACTTCTGATAAGAAAGAATATTTGGCCAGGCATGGTGGCTCATACCTATAATCCCAGCACTTTGTGAGGCCTCGGCAGGCAGATTGCTTGAGCCCACGAGTTTAAGACCAGCCTGAACAACAGGATGCAATCTCGTCTCTGAAAAAAAAATACAAAAATTGGCCAGACATAGTGGCAAACACCTGTAGTTCCAGCTATTCAGGAAGCTGAGGTGAGGGTCTCATCAGCCTGGCCGGTCAAGGTTGCAGTGAGCCATGATGACACCACTACACTCCAGCCTGAGAAACTTTGCAAGACAAAAAAGAAAGAAAAAGAAAGTTAGAAAACAAAAGAAAAAGAAAGAAAGAAAGAAAAAAAGAAAGAAAGAAAGAAAAGGAAGGAAGAAGGAAGGAAGGAAGGAAAGAAATAAATTAGTTTCACTCAAGTATTATTTTAATTTGAGAGAGTTTAGAATCCCATTAATTAGTTTGCATATCATTATGATTTTATCTAATAGTTTAAAAATTACCTTAGATAAGTATTATTATAAAATACATGATTACTTAATGAAAAAATCTAAATTTTAACTTGTAATTTGATGTTATTTGGTTACTTCTTGTGCTTATTTCTCTTATTGAAATGTAAAAATGTAATTTGATTATAATTTCTTTAATTTCTATAATAAAACATAAGCAAGCTAAATCACGTAGTAACCTTTTTTCTAAAATGTTTGCTTAATATTTCCAATTTTGTCAAAAATCTACACATCTTTAGGAAAGACCGTATTTGTGAAAAATTACCATTCCCAACTATTAATTATATTGCTGCATTATACAAACACAAACCACTTTACATTGCTAACATAAAGATAATCAAATGTAAATAAGACCACAAAATTGCAGATTTACTACTAAGACCAAGTCGTTCCATTCCTTCTATTATTGCCAGTAAGGAACAATTTGGTTTTTTCCTCTAGCAGTAAGGAAAGAAAATATGTACCTCCCATCTGAAGATGTGTACACACAGATTATAAAGTATAAGATGCCTTTTTTCTTATTTTACTTGTATTAGTGTAATAGTTGACATGGACAAAACCTTAACACATCTGTGTGTATATATGCATAGGCATGTGTGTGTATACATATACATATATATACACATACATATATACATTTTTAATAAAACATATTCATATCATAAGAATCTGTGAATCTATTACTCAGTGTAAAAAGTGGAGCATGTCAAGGTGCAGTGGCTCACTCCTGTAATCCCAGCACTTTGGGAGGCCGAGTCAGGCGGATCATGAGGTCAAGAGATCGAGACCATCCTGGCCAACATGGAGGAACCCCATCTCTACTAAAAATACAAAAATTAGCTGGGCGTGGTGGCACATGCCTGTGGTCGCAGCTACTCAGGAGGCTGCGGCAGGAGAATCACTTGAACCCTGGAGGCGGAGGTTGCAGTGAGCCAAGATCGCACCACTGCACTCCAGCCTGGGCAGCAGAGCCAGATATTGTTTCAGAAAAAAAAAAAAAAAATGATGCGGCATGACAATTACAGTACACACGATTGTTGCTACTCTTGTGTTCCATTCTATTTTCCTTTAAGAGATAATGCTATTTGAATTTATATTCAACATTTCTTTTACTTTTTAATAAACTTTTAAGATTTTAATTAGTTACAATTTTTAGGCAGTTGCAAAGAAATGTAGAGGGTGAGCCTGCGTACCCTTCACCCAGCTTCGTGAAAATTTAACATCTTGCATAACTACAGTACCTGATTCTGAAAAGCAGGAAATTGACCTTGGTACAACCCCCAGAGTTATTCGGTTACACGTGTACTCCTATGTGTTTATGTCATTTTTTCATATGTATATTTTTGTGAAACTTCCATCACAACCAAGATATTTAACTATTAAATAATATGCCAGGCAGAGTGATTGTTTCACATTTTTATATGGATGAGGAGTGTTTAAAAACACTTTATTGATTGTATTTTCTTTCTGTAACTTTTCCATCTTTGTCATTTATGGTTGAATTTGTTTTCCTCAGTGATATTTGTGCTTCAGGGTTTTCAGTGAATAATAATTTCAATGAATAATTTCAGTGAATAATAATTTATTTTACGAAAAGACATGGTAGGGCACACAGATTCTATGGATGTATCTATATTAAAAGACACACTGAATAACCGACATCAAGAATGTATTTTTAAAACTCACATGTATACTCTTAAATTTCACACTTAAATTTTCCAGTTAAATTCCTAAGTCAAAACTGAAGTCCAATTTCTGCCTCTGAGAAAACTGGAGTAAAGCTGTTCTGCCTCTTCCTCCCACTTAAATGCAAATTAATATCTTGGACACCACACAGAGAAAAACATTTAAAGACTTATTAAGGCAGAGAGAAGATGACCCACTCTTAGGGAGCTGAGAACTGGGAAGGACCACGTGGCGAGAGCCCTGGGATTTTGTATTTGCCTCACATATTCTGGTTGGATAGAAGCTTAAAATTCCTCCTTTCTCCTATTTCCTTGTTAAGTCATACAATGATTAATCTACCATTTTTAGATTTTTATTTACTTCATTTGCTGTAGTGAACTCTTATTTGGACTGTCTGTGTTTCGGTTTGTTGTTTTTATTTGGTTTCTTCATTTCCTTCATGGTGTTTCATTAAAGCCTCTGCAGAGGTCCCGACTAGGAGCTGGGTGTGGTGGCTTGCTCTTGTAATCCCAGCTACTTGGGAGGTTGAGGCAGGAGGATCACTGGAGCCCAGGAGTTAGAGGCTGCAGTGAATTATGCACTGAGTGTTGCACTACTGTACTCCAGTCTGGATGACAGAGTGAGACCCTGTCTCTAAATTAATTAATAGTGAAGTAAAAATAAATGGGCAATTGTGGAATTGAGGGTGGTAGATATGTGAACAGAAGACTCATCTGACCATTGAGCTTCCTTTCCTTTTTGCTCTTTGTATTTGCACCTGGAGCTGTAAGAGTGATCACTTTGGGCACTGTATTCTAGTGCTAACGTCCGTTCACCTCTGTGGCTATAGAGATCAGGAGTGGTCCACCCTCATTGAGGATAGCATGTTGTTCTTTAAGTAATGTTCCTACTTTCACACCTCAACATTGGCCCTGTGGAACAAGATTACATTTTTTTTAATTCAAGAGGCTTGATGTATATATTTATTATTTCATAAATAGAAACTCATCAAATACATCTATAGAAAACAATAAATGGAAGAAATCAGATTAGGCTAAAATTATTTCACGTAAAATAACTAAGGAAACAACCTCTGGACAAACTTAAAGATATGACAGTGATTCCAGTGCAATTAACATTATTTTGACACAATATCTAATTCTGAATTCTTTATCATATAAATTTTTTAAAAACCTGGAATCACATGCATGGCATATGTGAGGATAGGGTAATAACAGAGTGAGGCATAAGACTTATCTCATGTATTGGTTATCTATTGCTGCATAAAAATATGCAGCAAACTTAGTTGTTTAAAATAGCACTCCTTTGTTTCCTCAGGGTTTGCCTGGTCAGAAGTGCAGGTGTGACATATTCGGATTGATTCCATGCATAGCCTCATAGTCATGGTGTCAGCAAGGCTGTTTTCTCATCTCGAACTCGAGGATTCTACCAAGCTTGTTTGGATGGGTGGCAGGATCTGGTTCTTTGTGTTTCTAGGACCGAGATCCCCACTTCCTTGCTGTGGGCTGGCCAGGGGCTGCTCTGGGTTCCTAATGGCTGCCTCCTGGAGGACTTGGAAGTGCAGCCATCTTCACAGGGCAGCTTCTTCTTCCAAAAGCACAGGAGGACCTGTCCCAGCTTGAACCTCTGACCGTTTGTAGGAATTCCTATCGGATCAAGTCTGGCCACATAGTATAGTCTCCTTCAAACTGACTAACTCAACATTGACTGATTTGGAAGATCACAGCTACAAAAGCCCTTCACCTTTGTCACCTGTTAGAATCTCATCACAGAAGTGAAATACACAATTGCCATAAGCCCAGTCCACAGCCGAGGGGCATTTCAAGGCCAAGAATCTGGTATATATATATATATATATATATATATATATATATATATATATCTTACTTTAAAAATATACAGGGGACTTTATTAAGTAGTACTAACTCACACAGTCACAAGGTCCCACAACAGGCTATCTGCAAACTGAGGAGCAAGGGAGCCAGTCTGAGTCCCAAAGCTGAAGAACTTGGAGTTTGAGGTTCAAGGGCAGGAAGCATCCAGCATGGGAGAAAGATGTAGGCTGGAAGGCTAAGCCAGTCTAGTCTTTTCATTGTTTTCTGCTTGATTTATATCCTGGCACCACTGGCAGCAGATTGGATGGTGCCCACCCAGATTAAGAGTAGGTCTGCCTTTCCCAGCCCACTGACTCAAATGTTAATTTCCTTTGGCAACACCCTCACAGACACACCCAGGATCAGCACTTCGCAACCGTCAATCCAATCAAGTTGATGCTGAGTGTTAACCATCACACCATCCAAGAAGTATTCCTAGCACATCTCACAAACTTTATTCTAGTTAAGGGTTCTCAACTTAGCTATGGTTCAGATTTTGAGGGAGTATCTTAAAAATGCACATTTATAGGCATCTGTGTAAATCTGATTCAGATTCAGAATTGAACTGCATCTCCTGAGTCAGAAATACATTAATATTTTCAATAAGCTATACAAGTTCCTCTTAGGCAGCCAGACTCATGCCCCTGGGACTTCTGATAACCACTGCTCTATTAAATATAGACATATCACCTATCATTTTATTAAAGTAGTACAGTATTTTCAAAACTACAGTTGAGTTCATGAGGGGCCAAGTAACATAAATGGGATCATTAAAAACTAAACGACAAAGGCAGAAGCATCACTCTAGCCTCTAGAATTAGCAGTCAGTTGCTTAAGTCTTCAATTACAGTATGTTTTAAGGGGTCAGCCTGCCCCCCCACCATAAAACTGAGTTAATAGCTAAGTCTCATAAAAAAGTAATCACTTCTTGTCATTAAATCAATAGACTATTCCTCACTATGAATGCTTTTAAATATCACAAATTTAAACTTGGAGTCTCATTCTAAATTTAGATCCAAGTGCTATCTACTGGCAGATGATATTTTGGGCAGATTACCAAATGTCACTTCTTTTAAAGTCAATTCCCTCAAAGTGTGTTCTACAGGACTTAATCTTATGACATTAGTCATTTGGAAAATACTATCTTATTTCCTCTCTAGATGATTTACAGGGATTTGAGCTATTCCTAGAAATTGACAAGAACGTGTGGAAAATTGTGTACTACATGAGTGTAAATAGCAGGCTTGTCTTCCTCAAAAAGTAGATACATTTCAGTGTATAGATTTCATCGCTTATTTTGAATGCTCATAGAACTTATTATTTTTTCTATTTCTGCATCTAGACTGCTCTCCAGAATGTTGAGATTGCCCGAGAAGTGACCCAAGCAAAAGAAAAATATTGCTCTACCTGAATTCAAGTAAGACCATTACTTTGCAATAATGTATCATGCGTGAATTCGTGAAAAAATTGACTGTATTTGTCTACACTTCTAAGAAACAATTGTTTTCTTTGAAATTAATCTTTCTGAAGCCTCTTTCTCTGTTGTGGAAAAATAACATAAAAAACGGAACCTCCTGTTACAGAAGGAGTAGAAATATTCAGGACGTATCTTAATGTTTAGTTGTAGTTAGACAGCATTTGGATGTATCTTTCCACAATACTTACTTAAACAGCTATGTTGAATTTGTATTGTTTCTTTAATAAGCCCTATTCATAGGAATGAGAAAAATCACTTAGTTTTCAAAAATGCTCTTTATTAGGTGAGGGGTCAGGGTCTCTGCATCAAGATGGTAACTAGAGTTACACACTTCAGTGAGCTGTGAGACACTCAACAGCGGGACGGGTGCTTGGCAGAGTGACTGGGGACTGTCGGGTTCTCTTTTATTTGTTCAGAGAAAGCAGTGAATGAGCATGAAATTAGTACAATGAATCAAATCCCTTCAGGAAGGAAGTGTGAGTCAGCATGCGTGACACAGGTGGATCAAGGACCTTGTAGCAGGATAAGTGTTACTTTAGGAAGGAATCATACACTCTCTGTTAGAAGGAGCTGAACCTGGCTGGCAAAGGTTAGGATTGAAGTTCCTAAATCTATTTTTATAATAAGCTGTCATAGTATTTTTGAGGGCTTATGTCCTGGCAGTCCAGGGACTTGTAGTATGGCTTCAGAAAGAATCATCAAACTCACTGATATCTGTTAAGTTTCAATGAATGCCGGTACCGAAAAGTATATTGTATGGATGTTTATGTACTCAATTATACTGAAATGTAGTATAAAAGTGGCAAGAATCCTTGAGTGTATCATGGGTTATAAAAACCATAAAATTTTAAAACTAGGTGTAGCCATGCAGATTGCCTATTAAGGAGATTTCTAGGCTGGGTTTTCAAGGACTGTTGCAAGTTCAGAGGCACTGAGGATTAGGCAATTAGGGCTAAAAGTTGTCCTGTTTGCTAAAGATTCCATTAGACATGGAAGATACATTGCACTACGTTTCTTCTTGTAGAATGTACATGGGGATGGCTTGCTAATAGGTTGATTTTCCTCACCCAATCTGATCCTTAAATTATTCAGGTAGTTTTTTTAAACAATTATGTTTTTCTTAAAATTTTGCTTCAAGTTCTGGGATACAATACAGAACATGCAGGTTTGTTACATAGGTATACATGTGCCATGGTGGTTTGCTCCACCTATCAACCCATCAACTAGGTTTTAAGCCCCACATGCATTCGGTATTTGTCCTAATGCTCTCCCTTCCCTGGGCCCCGACCCTGTGACAGGCCCTGGTGTGTGATGTTTCCCTCCCTGTGTCCATGTGGTCTCATTGTTGAACTCCCACTTACAAGGGAGAACATGTGGTGTTTGGTTTTCTGTTCCTGTGTCAGTTTGCTGAGAATGATAGCTTCCAGCTTCATTTACGTCCCTGAAAGGGACATGAACTCATTTTTTATGGCTGCATAGTATTCCTTGGTGTATATGTGCCACATTTTCTTTATGCAGTGTATCATTGACGGGCATTTGGCTTGGTTTCAAGTCTTTGCTATTGTGAATAGTGCTGTAATAGATACACATGTGCATGTGTCTTTATAGTAGAATGATTTGAAATTCTTTGGGTATATACCTAGTAATGGGATTGCTGGGTCAAATGGTATTTCTGGTTCTAGATCCTTGAGGAATTGGAACTAATTTACACTCCCACTAATGGTGTAAAAGTGTTAAACAATCATCTTTAAATTAAACAGTGTATTTTCACCATTCACATAAACTCAGTAATTTCCAAAACACATTTTCCACAAAGCAAAAAGAACCCATTCTAATGCATTATAAATGCCACTATATACCCAAAGTTTTCAAGTTATTTCTCATAGCTAGACCTTTTTTCATAGTTAAATATGTAGTTCAGATAAAATCTCATAAGAGGACTCAAATAGATAAGAGAGCAAAGAAAGAGCATTTTTATAGAGGCAACAGTGAGTGATCTAGAACTTGGCTGCTCTGTCACTACCTTCATTCCTCCTAAATCCATTCCCATTCCCCAAACCTCCAGACTAAATGGATATTAACATTTCTTTGAGCCCTGTGATTCCTTTGTTTCTCAATCCTTAATCTGGAAGTACCTGTGGAAGAATCAACTGAAGGATGCAGAGAGCAAAGGATAGAAGCCGGAACTTCCAGAATTATTCTGTGCTAGCCATCAGTGGCCAAGCTGTTGCTGTGCAAGAGGGAGCATTTTTTCCCTTCTTAGAATTTCCCGGTGCTAGGGGCTGCTCTATATGCTTTCCCATCACAACTGTGCAAAGGTTTCAAAGTATCATGTACAGCAAATTCTGACAAAAGCCCAGTAAGAGTACAGGTTATACAGGGAAAAATGGAGAAAGGCAGTTGTAAGGAAAATAATGGAAATTCACTTGAGGGCAGCTATTCCCGTCCTCAAACCACCTTCTTCTGACAATCCTGAAAAGTGGTTAATATTTTGTTATTTTCTAAAAATATAGCTGGTTGCATTTCAAGCCTTCCTGTTTCTTCTTAAATATATCTCTTTGCCTCTTCATGTTTAATTCATGCTCATATTTGCCCACATTTAAAGCTAGACTGGCTTCACATTGGAATTGAAAATAGTCCTAGGAGCACAAACAGCCCGGAGAGCCTGGGTGTCTGCAGCTGTCACAGCTGGGTCCCTGCCCTCTGTGCTCACTGCCCTCTCTACTGGGCCAGAGGCAACCTCAGGCTTCCTGGGCATTTTTAAATTGTAGAACAAGAGTGTTATAATAAAAACACTTCACATTTTAATACATAGATTTGCTGCTATTGCTCTTTTGTGTGCTATGAGGATGTGTGAGGCCTCTGCCCTTGTACTTCAATTAGTCCTTCTGCTGTGGCCTGCTCCTCTCTGTGTCACAGGTTGCAGCTGTTGAGAGGATGCAACTTCTATTGGCTCATGTGCCAGCAGAATCGTTGTTCAATTTCCCAGTGTCTCAGGCAGGTTTGTGATTTGAGAGTCATTGGCTTCACTTGGAAGTCATCTGTATTTCTGGTTTTGTTGACTGTGTTGTCTGCCACAGATAAAATGACAGAATAATCAAAGGCAAGCAAGCTTAGCCTTCAGCTCAGCACTGACCTCATATCCTGGGAAACTTTCTGAACTCATTCGGACCAGGACCCACCACCCACCTCTCTTGTTTCCTGGATCTGATGGCAAAAGCTTCATGTAGGGAAGGCAGGTAGAGTTCCCTGCCAGGGCGCTAATAGCAATGAGCAACGGGAAAAAAAAGACATTGACTTACATTTGTTTCCTTGTTTTATGTTTCCAGGAGAGTTCCATGAGAAGGCAGAAACTGTAGTTTCTCCTGGCGACCTCAGGATTAACTACTGTACCAAAATGTATAAGTTCCAAAGGAATATTTCAGAAAAAAATGATCAATTGAAGGGAACATTTCTGCAGCTCCATTTTGTGCATTCCAAAGACTCTCTTAGTTGAGAAAACTCTAGCTACCCTTAAAAATATTCTCTTTTACTGTTTGTTCTCCCCTAGTAGGTATGAGGGGACTTCTGGTAGCTCGCAAGTTCTCAGTGTTGCTTTCCTTCCTGGCAGATTAATCCAGGCTGCTTTAGTTTTGGGGATTCCATCTCCCCCTGTTCAGCCAAGAGAAGGTAGGACCGTGCTGTGCAGGTAAAGACCATTGGCAGCCTCTAATGACTAGAGGTGTGGGCCTGTATTTGTGTTTGTCTGTGAAGCAGAGTCAAAGAAAATCTTTAGGTCACCATCAAACCCCTTTGGTAATACAGGAAAAAACAAAACATTCTGAAAAAATTATTCTCACAAATCTTACTGTGCTAAGTGCTGCTGATAGTATCAAAGCTTCAGAACAGAATTACAGAAGCTCTGAAGCATGACAGCTGAAGCGTTGGAGAGAGGCAGTGTCTCCCTATGAGTGTGGGGACATCTGATTCATATGACTTTCCACATTCGCTCAGTCCTGCCTGCTTTCTGAATTTCAGGGGCTTTCCTTGCCTTCAGGCTGCAATACTCATGGCGATGGCTCTCATTGCCCTGTGGTTACCTTGTGTCAGCTGCCATCAGTGCCTCATTCCTGAACATCCCTGCCTGCCACCCCCTGTCCTGGATGCAAAGGCCAATCTTCACCTTAGCCTCAAACATTCCCATGGAGGAGGGGTCGCAGAAGTGCAGTGTCTGCTCCAACCCCGCAGGACACGCAAAGACCCTGGTTTGCCTAGAGAGGCTGGTTACACTCAGCAAAAGCACAGGGTCAAATGTTAACAGACAAACGTTGACAAGTGAAACGTTGACAAGTAGGCTGGCTTCGTGGAAAGGAAGACTTAGCCTTATAAGGCCCTGCATACACAGCCCCACACTTAGTTTAATGCTCTGACCTCTTTAACACTTGTGAGTTTTAATTTGCATACATTCACGTGTGCTTTGTGTTGTAGTGCTCTGTGGATCTTGAAAAATGAATAATGTCATGGAACCATCATTACAGTGTCACACAGAGGAGTTTCATTACCCAAAAAATATCCCCTGCACTTCTCTTATTTAATTCTCCTCATTCCTGAACCCTTGGAAACCACTGATCTTTTCACTGTCTCTACCATTTTGCCTTTTCCCAATTGTCACATAATTGGAATCCTACAGTAGGTAGCCTTTTCAGAATGGCTTCCTTCACTTAACATTACACATTTTAGATTCTAGATTCATCTATGTCTCTGTGGTTTGATAGGTGATTTGTTTTCTCAATTACATGACATTCTATGGTATACCCGTTTATTTATTCATTCATCTTCTGAAGGCAATTATGAATAAAGCTGCAATAAAAGTATTCAGACTGTACATAAGCTTTCAAATCAGTTAGTAATGCTGCATCAAGTGGTGAGCTCTGTAAGAAACTGCGAAGCCGTCTTCCAATGTGGCAGAACCATCTGACATTCTCTTCTTCACCATTGCTGTCTTCTTCTCCTTCCTATAATTCTTCCTCCTCTTCCTCTTTCCATTCCTCTCTTTTTCTTCCAGTCTCTCCCTCCTCTTTTTCCTTCTTTTCTCTGTCTCTTTCTGTCTCTCTCTCTCTCTATCTCTCTCTCTACACACACACACACACACACACACACACACACACACACACACACATATACACATGCATATACACAGAGAGGGATACTTAAGGAAATTGTAGGAGATTATCTAACACATTAGTTTTGAAATTAAAAAATTGGGAAAGGCCATTGTAGACAATACAAATGAATTATAAAGGGAAGATACAATGTGAAGCCTCTTCCTCAGTTCCAGTATTAATTAGTATCTTCCTCTATTAATCTGCAAAATTCAAACATGTAGTTGGCCACTTTTTTCCTCTTGAAATACTAGGTGTCCATGAATTCTATACCCATCAGCTGTATCAGCCTTCTCATGTCTATACTCACCAGCTATATCAGCCTTCTCATGTCTATACCCATCAGTTGTATCAGTTTGTTATTCTCACGCATGTTCTGTTTGTTATTTTTGTTCTTCATCATATTGAGATATATATTTGCCTCATCCTTAAGTCTCACTTTTCTCCCTGCTGTTATCTCTGTGTGACACTCTGTCAAAGAGACACACTTTCCCTTACTAAAAGCTTTCCTATTTTGATGTAGTCCACTTGCTTATTTTTGCTTTTGCTGCCTGAGCTTTCAATGTCATATTCAAAATAATTATTGCTAAGACCCATATCAAGAAGATTTTCCCCATGTTTTCTTCTACAAATTTTATACTTCTAATCTCATGTTGAAATCATTGATTCATTTTGAGTTGACTTTTGTGTGTGGTATGAAAGTCCAGTTTTATTCTTTTGAGTACTAATTTCCAGTTATCCTAATCCCATTGTATCTTCTTGGTGGCCTTGCCAAAATTAGTTGATCATATATGCTGGGTTGATTTCTGGGATCTCTACTGTGTTCCATTGGTCTATGTGTCTGCTTTTATGCCAGTACCGTATTGTTATGGTTATTGTAGCTTTGTCATGTAATTTGAAGTCAGAAAATATGATGCCCCAAACTCTGTTTTTAGTTTTCAAGATTACATTGGTTATTTGAATCTTTCATGGTTCCATCTAACTTCAGAATGTTTTTCTGTTCCTGAGAAAAATGCCATTGAAATTTTGACTGAGATTGCATTCAATCTGTATGTTGCATTAGATAGTATTTGACATTTTAAAAAGATTAAATCTTTCAATCTATGAACATTGGTTATTAAATTAAAAAACTTTGTACAACAGAGGACATAATCAACATGATAAAAAGGTAATCTATGGATTGGGAGAGAATATTTGCAAGCTATGTACCTGATAAGAAGTTAATATTCAAAATACATAAGGAATTCCCACAACTTGAAAGGAAAAAATATCTATTTAAAAATTGACAAAATATATGAATAGACATTTTTTATATTGCGTATAAAAATAGACATATAAATAGACATTTTTTATATTGCATATAAATAGCCATACACATGCAAAGGTGTTCAACCTCAGTAATTATCAGGAAAAGGTAAATCGAAACCACAGTAAGATATCACTTTACACCTGTTAAGATGGCTAGAATAGACACGACAAATGATAAGAGGCGTCAGCAAAGGTGTGGAGGGAAGGAAACCCTTGTCCACTGCTGCTGGAAATGTAAAATGGTACAGCTATTGTGAAAAAACTGTGTGGAGTTTTCTCAAAAAATTAAAAATATAACTATGATCCAGCTATCCTTCTTTGGGTACATACCCAAAGTAGGTGAAATCAGCATCTTGTAGAAATAGCTACACTTCTCTTTTCATTGTAGAATTATTCACAATGGCCAAGATATGAGAACAACCTGACTGTTCATAGGTAGATGAATGGATCAACACATAAATTATGGCATGGATACATGATTTAATACTATTCAGTCTTAATAAAGGAGATACTGAACTTTGCACCACAGTGTTGAGGCTGGAGGATATTACACTATGTGAAACAAGACATAAAGAGAAAGACAGATACTGTATTATCTCACTCATGTATGAAGATCTTAAGTCAAATACATAAAAACACAGTGTAAAATGGTGATTACTGGGGAGGAGAGGGAGTGGCAATAAAAAGATGTAAATTAAAGGGTACAAACTTGAAGTGATATAGGATGAATTAGAGATCTATGGTACAGCATGAAGACTCTAGTTAATAATACTATTCTGTATACTTTTCTGAATAGTTAATAATACTGTTCTGGAAACTTGTGAAGAGAGTGGACTTTAGGTGTGCTTACCACACATGCACAAAAGAAAGTAAGAAAATGTCTTGAACTGGATAGAAGTAATATTTGCACAATGTTGTGAATTTGCTAAATGCCAATGAGTTATATACTTTAAATAATCAATTTTATATTATGTGAATTTTACCTCAAAGAAAAGAAATGCAAGAAAAAGGGGAAGAAAACAGACTTCCCAATATACAAAACCTAAACATAAATCCCACCACCTTCAATACATTTTTTAGGTCCCCCATTCTAATAATTCATTTTCTATGTTCCTATATAATAACATTTTAGATTATTTTTGTTTATGTTTCCAACCAGATTGTGAATTCTTTTTTTTGAGACCGAGTTTTGCTCTTGTTGTCCAGGCTGGAGTGCAACGGCACAATCTTGGTGCACTGCAACCTCTGGGCTCAAGGGATTCTCCTGCCTCAGCCTCCTGAGTAGGTGGGATAACAGGCGTATGCCACCACACCCAGATAATTTTTTTTGTATTTTTATTAGAGACAGGGTTTTGCCATGTTGGCCAGACTGGTCTCGAACTCCTGGCCTCAGGTGATCCACCCATCTTGTCCTCCCAAAGAGCTGGGATTATAGGCATGAGCCACCACGCCCAGCCTGTGAACCTTGAAGAGAAGTCTTGCATTACCCATTGCCAAGAGTGCCTTTTACTCCTCGTCACTTCATGCAGCCCTGTCTCAACCATTCTCTCCAGGCTAGGACTGTCAGTGGTGATTGCCCTGGACCTCACTTTTAGTTAACTTAATCTGACTCATGTGCTATACTTTTACACATGCTCTGTCCTTAAAACTCATTTCTTTGTACCTTGTGTGCCTCAGATCCTGCATCTGGATATTTGGACTTGATCTTTGTTTTTATTTTCCTAATGGGCTTTATCATAAACTTGACTATAGTTTTATTAATTGTCTTAATATAATTTCAGACTTCTTGCCTTTCCAAAACTAATTCTCCAAAAATAACCATTTGGCTGGCACATGCCTCAGTCCATAAATAGGTGGGGAAGAGGGGTCAGCAGAGTTTTTCAGGCACTATTTCTGGGCTATACATTCTCATTTTATAAATTTAATTGAGTTTAACTGGTACTTACAATATTTGTGTTTTCAGCAAGTTATCATTTTGAGTATTTAAGGAAGAAGATAACACTAGTACAATAGGTAATGTGGTAATGTTTAAGGGATTTCATTGTTACTTTTAACTGTGTCATTGCTAGTATGCATAAAAAAGTGATGAGAAAATGAAGCAAAACTTTGTTACATTTCTCCGTGATGGATAACATGTTTAAAGTTATATGCTTTTGAAATGTGATATTATCTTTTATTCCTTAAAAAGTTCAATTTGGGCCTTGATACATATTATTTCTTAATACGTAGAAATAATAAGAAGGGAAGCTATTGATTTTCCTCCAGTATGAAGGAAAATCAATAGTGCGAGAAGGGCCACTTGACCAAATGAAGAAGCTGTTCCCTTGAAATAAATGTGGTGACAGAATACAAGAATTGTTACGCTATTTAAAAACCAAGCCAGATTTTCAAAATTATTCTCCACTTATGTGTTACAGCACATAATGTATTAATTCAATAGAGCAAGTGGTGATAGTGGAATAAGAATATAAGATTATTTTTTAAAACAAAATCAATATGAAGATCTATTTTAGAAGACTGTTGGTTATAGATGAGAACCCCAGTCTAAATGCTTATAAGTTGAAGAGACAGAGAATAACGCACATGTAATAATAACACCAGCCAATTTTACACCTTTTAAAACACGTGAATGTGCCATTCACCTTTCATATAGAAGTGGCAGGTTCTTTTATTGACAATTGCACTTCTCCAAAATAAGACGGTGAGATAATGGCATATCAAAAACTGTCTCTTTAGGGTTTTGTCAACTAATCCAAAAATCTTTTATGACATGACATTAAACCAGTTTTATATTGCAGGGTGTAAACACCATAAGAAAGAAATCTTTAGTTGGGTAACATGTAATTAATAAGCTGAAAAAGATAAATATGTACAAGATGTATAGATGTTACTAAATAAAAATTATTTTATATTTATGATTACAGATATCCCAATATCTATGGTAGCCATATTTGTAATAGGAAATATTTTTCAAGAAAAATTGTGCTTTGGTGCACGCGTGTGTGTGTGTGTGTGTACCAGACACCTCTTAAGAGCTACTTTAGATTCTCTTAATTTGATCTGTCTTTTTTGGTCACTTCCTCCAGCTTCAGCCACTACTGCAGTGGTCAAGTTTCTGGAGTTTGAAAAAATTTATGCGAGCACAAGTAAGTCACCAGCTCTTCATCTGAAACCCACATACCATACCACTCTTCTTTATTCTTCTGCCTGGAAATTTCCCATTGAGATGAGGCACCCAAAAATGCTATGGAATTAATTGTCCATGAGGCAAATCTCTGACAACTGAGTGACTAGAGCCAATAGATGCATTATTCTCCCCTTTATCCTCAGAGACGCCATTCCAAGAAATTGAATAAATACTGACACATAATAATTACATACCAAGTGGTGGCCAACTTTACATTACATCCTCTCATGGTTTGCCCCAGCTGACTGTAACGCCTGACTTGACCCATTCCTTCACCTTGCTCCTCCTTGCTTTTCCTGATCTCCTCTTCCTCATAAACTGCTGCTCCTTTGTCAGGCATTTTATCAGATTGCATTGCTTATTTGCATACTGATGACATCATCTACTGAGCACCTGGTCACTCTTGCTCATTTACTCAAGGTTTTAGTATTTGACTAACAGTGTTTCTCTGTGCTGCTTCTGTACGTCTTAACGCTTCAGCATTCACACAGAAGATTAATTCTGCACCTTGGCTTTCAGTGCCATGCTCTATCCCTCTCAGCTATTTTTGTATTTATCTGCAGGTGCCCATCCTCTAAACTATATGATTGCCTAAGACTGTATCATCCCCCGACCGTCAGTTTGACAACTCTATATCCCATTTTTTCAGCCCACTTACCTTAGTCATGCTATTCCTGACTAAGCTGAAGACTTCCAGCCCTCAACCCTTTACCTTCAAGTGCCCATAGCACGTTATGCCTTCATGCCATCCTTATACAACTTAGATTCCAGGATACATCAGTATAATCAATATTTATATACCTTCCCAACGTTTTTGCCTTTCTCTACTTCTTACAGCACATCTGGAAATATCTTAACTATGATTAAACCAAATTTCTATCTGCTTATCCAAGTAGCATAATATGACTCAAGGAAAACATACAACTATGCTGATGAGTTCACCTTCAACTTGTAACCCCCAAACCCAGTCATGACTCTTATCAGTCATCATTTTCTGAATTTGCTATGTATATCTTCTTTCTCCTCAAATTTTCAGTGAATCTCCCTTATCACTGTATTTAATAACCTTGCCTTTACTTCATTACTATAGAAGCATTAAGAAAAAAATACTTATCTTTATACTATTACTAAATCAAGAAAATCGACCACACCGTCTGCATTAATTCCTGTATCCCTTCTAATTGTGAAGGAAGTATGTATGCTCCCACCTTAGCCAAAAACCCTTCACTTTTACATTAGATTCCATTTTTTTCCCACCCACTTAAGGACTCTGCTCCTGAAATTGTATCTTTTTTATTAAAATATCAACAGTTTGTCCTATCTGCTCTATTTATCTATTTCCATCAGAATACAAACAGGGTTACATTTTAGAATTAAGAATAAAATTCCTCCTTTAACTCCACATATTTCTGTAGCTTCCCCCTGAAATGTCTGCTTCCTGCAATCTCAGTCTCTTCTAAGTCGTTGTAACTATGGCATGTTTTCAAATCTTCACATTTTAGTCACCGTTGAAACTGTTACAAATAGGTTTTAACTCAGCATTCCACTGAAATCATTCTTATCAAAAGAGCCAAGGGACATGTAATATGTGTCCCAGTGAGTTTACTCCTGACTTGTAATGTCTCCCTCATGCCTCATTCGTGGGATGTCATTCAGATTGCTTTTTAATGGTTAAACAATATATATTAGCATTCCAGATGTGACAACATAAGGATTGATATATCTTTGAGGAAAAAAATGAAAATGTTCCTAGTTTGGTATTAAATATCATTTTTGTGGTACTTAGATAATACTGATTTTGTAAATGACAATTATTTATTACTGTGAAGCTTCTCAATATTTTTATAATATTATAAAATGATTGTT
Organism: Cacajao melanocephalus; assembly: GCA_963573385.1. NCBI lineage: Eukaryota > Metazoa > Chordata > Mammalia > Primates > Pitheciidae > Cacajao > Cacajao melanocephalus. The sequence goes on along the minus strand of CAUYLG010010639.1, from coordinate 10,377 downwards.
CTTTTTTAACAACATAAAGAACAATTTGATATTCTTCTTATTCACAGTTATACTTTGTGACATTGATTCCTCTGAAGATGACAAATGCCTTCATAAGGTGACATGTTGTGTAATATGCTCAGAAAATAAAATCGGTTTGATGTGGTTTGGCTCTGTATCCCCACCCAAATCTGACCTTGAATTGTAATAATTCCCACATGTCAAGGTCAGGACCAGGTGGAAAGAATTGAATCAAGGGGGCAGTTTCTCCCATGCTGTTCTCATGACAATAGTTGAATCTCTTGAGATCTGATGGTTTTATAGGCATCTAGCATATCCCCTGCTGGCACTCATTCTCTCTCTTGCTGCCCTGGGAAAAGGTGTATCCTGCTGTGATTGTAAGTTTCCTGATGCTTCCCCACCACGTGGAACTGTGAGTCAATTAAACCTCTTTTCTTTTTAAATACCTAGTCTGAGGTAGTTACTTATAGCAGCGTGAGAATGGACTAATATACAGGTTGTGTTAAAAGTTGTCCAAATAAATACTGCTTAGGTCAAAAACTTGATGCTACAATTCACTAGTTGTAACCCATTTCACCGTTTCTTAAACTCTCTGAGTCAGTTTTCGCATAGACAATAATGCTATGATAAGCATAAAGGTATATGTGTAAAGTGCTTAACGACATATTTATCAAACAATAAGCAAATAATATATATTAATTAGTTTACAAAAAAACACACCTTTGCTGACTAAAGTTCATAAATAATTGTGGAAAATATTATTTTTTTCTTTTTCCTTATCAAACTTTTATCTATTAATTTATATTTCTATGAATTCATGATTTTCTATATTATACTATGGACTATAATAGATTAAAATTGATTTTTATTTTATTTGTTTAATTTTATTTTAAGTTCCAAGATATATGTGCAGAAAGTGCAGGTTTGTTACATAAGTATATAAGTGCCATGGTGGTTCTAGATCCTTGAGGAATCACCGCACTGTCTTCCACAATGGTTGAACTAATTTACATGCACAACAACAGTGAAAGCATTCCTATTTCTCTACAGCCTTGCCAGCATCCATTATTTCTTGACTTTTTAATAATCGCCTTTCTGACTGGCGTGTGATGGTATCTCATTATGGTTTTGATTTGCATTTCTCTAATGATCAGTGATAAGGAGCTTTTTTTCTTATGTTTGTTGGTCACATAAATGTCTTTCTTTTTTTTTTTTTTTTGAGAAATGGCTATTCATATCCTTTTACCATTTTTTGATTTTTTTTTTTTTGTAAATTTGTTTAAGTTCCTTGTAGATTCTGGATATTAGACCACAAAAATTTTCTCTCATTGTGTAGGTTGCCTGTTCACTCTGATGCTAGTTTCTTTAGCTGTGCAATAACTCTTTAGTTTAATTAGATCCCACTTGTCAATTTTGGCTTTTGTTGCAATTACTTTTGGCATTTTCATTATGAAGTCTTTGCCCAAGCCTATTTCGTGAATGATATTGCCTAGGTTTTCTTCTATGGTTTTTATGGTTTTAGGTTTTATATTTAAGTTTTTAATCCATCTCAAGTTAATTTTTGTATAAGGTGTAAGGAAGGTGTCCAGTTTCAGTCCAAAGTAATTTATAGATTCAGTGCTACTCTCGTCAAACTGCCATTAACATTCTTCACAGAATTAGGAAAAAAATTATTTTAAATTTCATATGAAACCTAAAAAGAACTCATATAGCCCAGACAATCCTAAGCCAAAAGAACAAAGCTGGAGGCACCATGCTACCTAACTTCAAACTATGCTACAAGGCTGCAGTAACCAAAACAGCATGGTACTGTTACCAAAACAGATATATAGACCAATGGAACAGAACAGATACCTTAGAAATAACACCACACATCTACAACCATCTGATCTTTGACAAACCTGACAAAAATGAACAATGGGGAAAGGATTCCCTATTTAATAAATGGTGCTGGGAACACTAGCTAGCCATATGCAACAAGTTGAAACTGGAAAATATTATACTTTCATTTTTGTTTAATTTTTATAGCATCTTTTTAAAGTAAACAGTGAATGGGCCCATTTTATAGCTTATAGAATTTTAAGAAGTAAGAAATATTAAACTGTAGAAAGCCATATAGCTATAAACTCAGGATTTGACTGTTTTAGAGCTTCATGAGCATAAACCAATTGTCACATTTCTTTTGCTCTGAGATGAGGTCCATGGTCAGAAACAATGCTAAGTATAATGCCACAATATTTGAAAGGGCATTTTATAAGTTAATGGACAGTAATTTTGCAAAGGCACTGTAATCAGGGAAAGCAAATGAATACCTGTAGTGAGTATTCCACTAAGAACAAAGCTCTGCCCTTCCATTAGGAAGTGGCCCAATGAAATCAACCAGGCAGCTGGCTGATCGCCCAGGAAATGGTTCCACATTAGCAGGGGCTATATCCGAATCAGCCCAGGTGAGTGGAAGTCAGTGTTGTTCAGCACATACATGTTCTCCATCACTGCCACCTTAGTCACTGTCACCAGCCAATACTTGGATATGATAATAACGGCTGAGAAAAGAGACTGGCTGACATCAGCAGAACAGGTCATCCTATTTTCAGTATTAAAATGTCGGTCGACTGAATCCACTTGCTGACAATCATTCACAAAGGACACCAATATCTTTACATTCTATGTCCACTCAGTGAGGTCTACCCACATGCCCCTTCCCTAGACCTCCTTGTCACCAATTTTCCGATCGTGTCTCTTCAAATAGTGAACCATGCAGCCAAGCCACTGGCTTCAGCTCAAGACTTAATATACTCCCCCATCTTTGGTCCTCTCTTTTTCCAGGCAAAATGAACAAACAGGTACACTCATCCACATTCTCCCCATTGGGAGGATTTTTCTTGTGATTTTCTTCAGGAAGATCCCACAGGGAGGGTTGCAGTATTGCAGCTGCCCATCTCAGATGGTACCTGCACATCATGCAGATCCACCCATAAACTAAGCAAGACTTTCTTCACCCTCAGTTAGTCACAGCGTACTCTTATGTGGCCTTAGGTACAGGCTTAGAGAAAAAAAAGGCAGTGTATCAGGAGTAGGAGACATGCACATTTGGAACACCTCTTCATGTAACTTACCTGTGCCTTCAAGGTGTGCCTGAGTCCAATCTGGTAAATACCACTTCCATTTGATAATGGAGTACTGCTGTGCACACCCAACTGTGGCTTTGGGAGGCAAACAATACACAATTCACAAAGGACCATCTACTAAGTCCCGTAGCAGACCAAAATCTGTTTCTCGGAAGCAGAGTAGACATCCATTGAGGATAGTAAGGGCTTGATCCCAAATCCTAAGGGCCTGTGCTGTGACTTACCTGTAGCATCCCTCTCTGCCACTCACACTTCAAGTTCCCTGGGGTCTACTGGATCATAAAACCCAAGAGGCAGAGCAGCTTGCATAGCAGCCTGGATCTATCTGTTCAGAGCCCTTTTGTGTTCTGGGCCTCACCCAGCATTAGAAACTTTTGAGTCACTTGGTAAATGGTCCAGAGAAGCATACCCTAACGAGGTACACACTTCCTCCATAATCCATGGAGGCCCCACAGGAATAGCACAAAGGTTGAAAAACAACAACTTGTCCTTCCAAGGAAAGGATAATTTGACACTCTCCAGGCCACTGGGCCCTGGAAACTTTGAAAGACACATAATTAAGCCATCAGAGATACTTTGAATTTAAGGATGAAATTCATGGAACAGAAATACAGTACATTTTTATTTTTATTGTTATCCTATGCCATTATTTATGTTTTTTGAGTAGTCTTAGATATCATAGAGCAGTGGTTCTCAACAGTGAGCATACAATGGAATCACCCGGATATCTTGTTAAAACGCAGATTGCTGGGCCCTAACCCCAGAGTTTCTGATTTGGAGGTGTAAGAAGGAGCCTGTGGATTTGCAATTCTAAGTTCCCAGGTGCTGCTGATATAGGGACCACTCTGTGCAAACCACTAGATAGAGAAAGAAGTGGATGATTTACGTTAGAAAGCAAGATATAAGTTGACTGTACTATGATTTGTCATTGATAACTGTCTGTTTTGCTTCTGAATTTGTTCTGTGGGTTAAGGATTACCACCCTGTGTAAAAGGGAAGTTAACAACATTCAAACCCCAGGTACAAAGTCTTCTGTAAGACTACACAAACCTCTGCATCAAGCCCCCTTGGGTCTGGGTACCACATGGCATTTACACAGCAGAACGGAACATTCAATACATTTCAGAAGAGATAAACATTTTAGTATAAATATTCAATATTTGAGGCATAAAATATAGTGTCTTTCAAAAAATTATAAAAATAGAGATAGAATTTTAACGTGATTTCAGTAGCACATCTAATAATTGAACCTTTTTGAATCCTTATTCTAAATTCCATGCTAAGTGAAATTCTGATCTAAGTTAATTCTTCTCTAGAGCACGTTTGAGTGAAGATTACTTTGTGAACAATGGGAAGACAATTGCTTGTGTTATAGGCATTCCCTTTTTTTTGTTTGAATGTTGTTTACTCATAAGAGTCATTTGGTAGCTGTCATTCATTCATTAATCCATTCAACAAGCATGTGCTGAATACCTGCTACGTACTAAGTTCTCTACTAACTACTGGAATTCAGAGATATATAATTCAGCCTTCAAGGAGCTCACAGTCTCATATTTTATAACTTGGTCTTCTCAGAGGAAGGCCAGCAGTCTGCCTCTGATTCTTTCTAGAACAGTATTATGTTTTGTAGAATATGATGTTTCATGCAAAATTCAGCTGTTAACCCTATTTTTACAGTCATAACTTCCCCAGATTGAGGAGATCCGTCAGAACAAAAAGTGGTCATAATTATATTCCATATAATTATGGAATATAATTATATGGAATATATTTCTGCTTTTAGGATTATAATTCAGATATATTTTTACTCAATGTGTCCAATTTAAGTCTACTGTTCTTAACATTGATAATATCAGTAAGGTTATGACTTTGCAATCAGTTTGAAATGCATAGCTCCAGCTCATTTAAATGATTTCTCTTTGAGGAAAAAAAAATAATGAATTGGCTGTAATTAATTAGCTTGCCATAAGTCACACTGGTGTTCTTTTCTATTTGAAAACCTGAGAAAGGTATAGTAACAGAAAATCCTCTCTCTTTTTCTAAGTGTTTGCCAGTGCCTTTTAGAGGTAAATTGTTTCAATAAAGCTTCTTGCACACACTTGCAGAAGCTTTGTAAGTCTTTTTACTACTTCCTGTTGACAAACACAGCAAGATCCTCCTAACATCACAGACATGACATGCTTGGTCATTTGGGGGTGGGTAGGAGAACTGGTTCCCTGTGAGGAAGCAGCCAGCTGCTCACTCTTTCAGTAGGTGCAGCAAAACAGCTAGAGTATATGAAGGAACAAGGTGGAATGACAAGGCAATAAGAGTAAATTGGGCTTGGATAGAATGGTGCAATTATGCTACTGACAGCTTGTCTTTCATTGCCATAAACGATGCTGGGTTACCGTATTTTCTGGATAAGCACTTTGCTACTTTTTCTTTCACTGGCCTTCTTTATACATTTTATCATTTCAGAATTCTCTGTTTTCATCTGTCTTGCCATATATCATAATTACTCAGTCTTCTTAAAGCTCCAAAGTTTATGAGACTTTTACTTCAAATATATTAGGCTGGGTTTTTGTTTCTTTGTTCTTTATATTAGGCTGTGGCGTTTCAGGGATAAAAGCCTCTCTTGATTTCAAACTATAAGCATTATATAGAGCCATTTGGTAATAGTAAGAAAACTAAAATTTTATTGTAACATATTTTTTATGCTTTTTTGGTTCATCAGAAGCAATATTGAAGGGCAAAAGGAGAAAAATGCTTGGCAAATCATTGCAAATCTTGAAATACTGGGTTATCAGCATAGGACGTTCTAATATGCTAGGTGAATCAATAGTGTTCCATTGATTCACAAGAGCACTATTGGAAATAGTTTGGCAAATCATTTACCTCACTATCTTTGGTTAATCAACTGTAATTTATGTTGAGAAACCCATTCTCTAATATAGAATTATGAGGGACACCTGTTTTTTTAAATTAAATTTTAGTTTCTAGGATACATATGCAGAACATGCAGCTTTGTAACCTAGGTATACATGTGCCATGGTGATTTGCTGCACCTATCAACCCATTATCTACGTTTCAAGTCCTGCATGCATTAGGTATTTGTCCTAATGCTCTCCCTCCTCTTGCCCTCCATACCCCAACGGGCCCCAGTTTGTGTTTTTCCCCTCCCTGTGTCAATGTGAGGGACCTGTTCTTGAGATGAGACTGGTGATGCCAATCACCATTGAACATTTGTCCTCTCAATATATTATCTCCATTAGTCTATTTACGATGCGCAATAAAAGGGAGGATTTCATGACCAAGAACTCAGAAGCAAATGCAATAAAAAGAAAGATAAATAGCTGGGGCCTAATTAAACTAGGAAGCTTTTGCAACAGCAAAAAAGGACTTCCAAATGTCACCGTATTGTTTTTACCTTTCCATGATTACTGAACTTCATGGAGTCAGAGAAGCCACAGAGAAGGCTTGAGTGTGGCCTGATCTATTGAGAGCCTTGGAATGCCCAGTGAGCATCCCACCCCGAGGGCAGCACAAGATAGCGAAAGCTCCGAAATACGTTTGTTGTTGTTGTTTTTGTTTTGTTTGTTGTATCTTTTTTATAAAGAACAAAACAAGAAGCGGCTTGGTGTTATCAAATTCTGCTGGCCTGGGATGTGGGAGTCTCTGGCTCAACAACTCACCTGCTTTTCAGGTTTGAGCAATTGACTGCTCTCTTTCGTTCTTAGTTTTTTCATCTGTGAAATAAGGAAGTTAGGCTCATTTTGTTCTCACACACTAATTACACTTTTCTCCAGGATCAAGGCATCACGGCTCATGGGCAGTGACTTATCTCTGGCAGAGGAATATCCATGTAACCACATCTTTCTCTGGAGTATGTGCTTGTTTTATCACATTAACAAGAGATCTGTTTCTATACTTGTCTCATATCCCTATAAAAAAGGAAGGTGAACAATGAATGTAGTGTTTGGCCAATTAGTTAAAATAGAGCTTCATTTCTAAAATTTTAAAAACTACTAAAACTTCAGTTTTCCCTAGGTGACCTTCTCTACGATTTGGATTCTTTCTTTGTCATGTGGAATATTAGTTTCTTCTCCATATACAATTAGAGTAATACACTGCCTTAAATTCTTTGTTAAGGCCTTAGAGTACTATGTCTTCTACCTTTAAATATGAATATAAAGCTTCCTTGGTCAAAATATACACCTATATAATTGATTAAACAGGTAGTTATTCCAATCTCATTGATATTGGAGTTTAGAAAAGAATGGATACTCTTTTTTCAAGTTATCTCATACAAGTCTAAGTTTCTCATACAAGTCTAAGTTTCTATTATCTAAATCTGAAAGATTTAATGTCTTTAGTAACAGAAAATATATTAATTATGGTTTTCTAAGTGCCTTTGTGAGTGTTCTCTACCAGTTGCTTTGCATATGACACAGTATTACATTTGAAGATAAGACGGCCCTCATGGAAGGAAGGCAGCTCCGAGAGATTATACCATTGTTGGGAAAAAGTCCTATAAGTGAGCAGAGTTTATTTGCAAATAAAATTTTATGCACTTTTTGCTGTATTGTTTTAATGGATTTTTATAGGCATATACAGTCATCTGCTTATCACTCACTGTTCCTCAGCCAGTCTGTCTGTGATGTGGACGCCGACAGACAAGCATGGAGCTGAGGTCAGGAAAGAAGTCTGTGCTTCCGCCCACTGCTGTGGCTGAGCTTGATTTTCTCCAAGGTCTGTGTCTCAGTTCCTATATAAATGAAATACAATTAAGCGATCAAAATTCTTGGAATGTGAGGTTTTTTTTTTCACTTAGTCTATGATTCATGTCACATTTACTGTGCAGATACCTGATTGAAAGCAAGTATCTAAGTTTCTCTAAATGACAAAAACACATTGAATCTCAAATTGAAAATTATAGAATCTGTCTTCCACACCTTTCTCATAATATTTTAAGAGACAGAAAAGTAATTTAGTAAAATGATTTGTATTCCTCAAAAGGAAAAATCTATGATAAATCAAATTAGTGTGTGAAAAAAAAAACCTCAGATCTCACATCTGCCTCTCATGGTGCCACTGAATAAACAATTGCCGTCTACATGCTTCCTGCAGATTTTAAATTAGCACATTATTGCATTTCAAAAACTGATAATGGTGAAGGTGTAATGAAAGGATGTAAATCAGAAAATAAACCAATTCTAACCAAAAGCATACATAAGGGAAACATGAATAGATTCTTCATAAAATTTATCAATAAAAATATTTTATGAAAACGTTAATTTTTAAAGAAAAGTATGGACCACTCACATCTTGAGATGAGATATTTTTCCATAAATTATTGGAGTACAAGAGGTGTTCCATTACATGAGTAAGTTCTTTAGTGGTGATTTGTGAGATTTTGGTGCACCCATCACCCCAAACGGTATACTTGGATACTGCATTTTATCATTCTTATGCCTTTGTGTCCTCATAGCTTAGCTCCTACATATCAGTAAGAACATACTACATTTGGATTTCCATTCCTGAGTTACTTCACTTAGAATAATAGTCTCCAATCTCATCCAGGTCACTGCAAATCCTGTTAATTCATTCCCCTCTATGGTTGCATAGTATTCCATCATCTATCTATCTATCTATCTATCATCTATCTATATCACAGTTTCTTTATCTCCTCTTTGATTGATGGGCATTTGGGTTGGTTCCATGTTTTGCTATTGTGAAGTATGCTGCTATAAGCCTGTGTGTGCAAGTATCTTTTTCAAACAATCCATTCGTGTCCTCGGGGTAGATTCTCAGTAGTGGGAACTGCTAGATCAAATAGTAGTTCTACTTTTAGTTCTTTAAGGAATCTCCATGCTGTTCTCCACAGTGGCTGTACTAGTTTACTTTCCCACCAGCAGTGTAGAAGTGTTCCTTGTTCACCGTATCCACACCAACATCTACGGTTTTTTGATTTTTAAATTATGGCCATTCTTGCAATAATAAGATGGTATTGAATTGTGGTTTTGATTTGCATTTCCCTGATCATTCGTGACGTTGAGCTTTTTTTCTTATTTGTTGGCCATTTGTATATCTTCCTTTGAGAAATGTGTATTCATGTCCTTAGCCCACTTTTTGATGGGTTTTTCTAATTAACTGCTTTGTTTGAGTTTGTGGTAGATTCTGGATATTATGGATATTAGTTCTTCATAAGATGTACAGATTGCAATGATTTTCTCCCTCTCTGAGTGTTGTCTGTTTATTCTGCTGACTATTCCTCTTACTGTGCAAAAGCTCTTTAGTTTAACTAGGTACCAGCTATTTATCTTTGTTTTTATTACATTTGCTTTGGGCCCTTGGTCATAAAATCCTTGCTTAAGCCAATGTCTAGAAGAATTTTTCCAATGTTATTTTCTAAATTTTTTATAGTTTCAGGTCTTAGGTTTAAGTCCTTAATCCATCTTGAGTTGATTTTTGTATAAGGTGAGAGATGAGGATTCAGTTTCATTCTCCTACATGGGGCTAGCCAATTAACCCAACACCATTTGTTGAAAAGGATGTCCTGAGAGAGATCCAAGATGGCCAATTAGCAGCAGCTCAGGATTGTAGCTCCCAGTGAAAGTGCAGAGATCGAGTGGACGCTGCAATTTCAGATGAATTTTTGTTGCCCACAGACTGGGAGATTCCCGGCAGAGGAGCCACATGGGTCGCCAGAGCGACTCTTTTGGCCAGTGTGGCTGCTTTGCCAGCGCCCCGGCACGGTGCTTCTCAGTGCGGAGTATACGGGATGGGGTACCCTTTGAGTCGGGCTGGGCTGGTCCCATCCCCACAAGGAGAACAGCAATTGGAAGCACTGAGGACTGAGAGTTTCACAGCAAGCACAGCCTAACCTAGGAAAGTCCAGCTCTGTGGGGAAGGGCCGTCCGCCAAAGGAAAACTAAGAAACAGAAAAAACTTCATCACCAGGCAAAGAGAGATCCAAGATGGCAGATTAGCAGCAGCTCAGGATTGTAGCTCCCAGTGAAAGCACAGAGAGTGAGTGGACGCCACAACTTAAGACGAATTTCTGTTGCCCACAAACTGGGAGATACCCAGCCCAGGAGCCACATGAGTTGCCAGTGCAACTCTTTTGGCCTAGCTCTGTGGGGAAGGGGCGTCCGCCAAAGGAAAACTAAGAAACAGAAAAAACTTCATCACCAACAAGCCGGACGTCCACTCAGACCCAATCTGAAAGTCAGCAATTACAAAGACGACAGGTGGATAAATCCACAAA
>CAUYLG010010637.1:0-25942 GCA_963573385.1 Cacajao melanocephalus | reverse complement strand
ACATAGACAATATAATTGAAATAGATTAACAAATGTATTATTATACCCATTTTTAGACTGCATTCTAGCCTGGGCAATAGAACAAGAATCTCGTTCTCTCTCCCTCTTTCTCTTCCTCTTTCTTTCTCTCTTACATTCTTTGTTTTTTCTTTCTTTCACTCTCACTTTCTTTCCTTTTTCTTTCTTTCAAAAATAAAAAAAATAAAATAAAATAAAAAAATACATTCTTAGGCAGGTGTTTGAAAATCAAACATTGTTTTGACCTTTGAATCTCTATGGAAGCCAGCAGTTATCCTCAGCTATAGCCAGTTCTCCTCTCACTCTGGGCACAAAAACAACCTAGCTTCCTGACCCCCTGGTAGGTGCTGAGGAAGTGGTTATAGAACTGCTTCAGACCAATGTGTTGGCACACACACATCCTCCATGCCAGAGCCTTTAATTCCCATACTACACATGCTCAGCATTCTCTTTTCAAAGTGATGCCATCTTCCTTCAGTGACTGATCTTTCAGTCTGCATCCTGGAGAAAGAACTGCAGAGAGCAGAGCTCTCTACCAACCTTGAGGGCCATGTGAGGAGAGCAAGAAATCGCCCTTGTAATTAGCCACTGAGTTTTAGGGATTGTTTGTTACTGCAGCATAATGAAGCCCATCCTGATTCATACCTTCTTTTAGTTTCACTGCTGAAAGACTCTCAGGATTTTCTATCAGAGGGGAATTGAGCAGGAGAAAAAGAAAATAAAGGCCCTCAGGATGCCATCAGTGGGCTTAGGAGCCTTTAAAGACATGAGCTTTTTTATATTTCACAAGAAGAAAGATGACTTGTGAGAACCAGGGCATGTGGAACTATGCCCATTCTCCTATAGCAAAAAGGAAAGCTTTCCTCCGCTTTCTTTGTTAATTCTCTCCAACTACCTACCTCTCTCCTAGACAAATGGCTTTAGATGGAGTTAGATCAGGAGGCAGGGCTGATAAGAGGACAAAAAGAAGTTCTTAGGAAGATCTGAGAAACCAACACCAGGAATGCCCAGGTCAGCTGACGCAGCTGTCACACATTAATCACTCAGGCTGAGTTTTCTAACTCTCTGAATGATTTCTAGTGCTGGACCCTGGACTCCCTCTCTGCTATGAAATTCTCAATTCTTCCAACCTCTGACTCACCTTGGAGACTTACAGGAAGTAGGCTCTTCCTCAAATATCCTTCAAGCCTTGGGAATCTCATCAGCTACCTTAAGTAAGGTGCAGTCCAATGGTTACTCTAGTGGCTGGGCAGCAGGTCAACTTGCATGGTTTTGTTAACATGCAGATGGAGGGAGGTTGGGATTCATCACATGTGGACTGTTCACCTCCCTTGCCTCCCGCCCCCATGTGTACTTCCAAAACGTCTCACCAGTGACTCTGCTGTGTAATCAGGCAGCATTGAAAGCCACTGATATATAAATGCTTGTCCTTTAAGATCACCAGTGTGATAACATGGAAACACTCATGAATGGCTTATAGTTCCATTTTTCAAATTCCACAAAAATATTCCAAATTTCATCATCACCAAGAAGTTTGAATTCAGGAACCACTGAGCCAAGACTCTCTTAGTTAACTAACCAAAACAAACAACAATCCAACAACTCACCTGCACCACATCCAAGGACTCTCACAGCCTCCCCTGCAATAAACTCTTTTTTTTTCTGGAGTACTTCTAAGACAATCACTTTATTCATGTTATCCCATCTTACCCAATTCTTTGGTGCTTTATCTTAGAAAACCATTTTAGAAAACCTTCCTTTTAAAAGCCTTCTGAAACCACAGCATGTGTGAGTGGGTGAAGCGTGCCAGTTTATTCCAACTGCTCACAGGATACAGAGGTTGAAGATGCCGTTCCAGTTAATCAATTACAACCCATATGGGGCTGTTTTAATCAGTGCTTCATGATGCACCTGGAAACAATTAACTCTCATAGGTAACAATAGCAAGAATAGAGCAAGTATTCTTGTGCTGTTGCAAATGGCACCTTCATTTTATATCATCTGAGATTCTCAGGTGTCTCCCAAGAGCAAGGCCCTGTAGCATATTCTAAGAGGAAATGATGATTACTTTGGTCTTTGCATCCAAGTGATCATTGTACAAAACTAATAACCACTGCATGGTGGTCAGTGGGACTTAAATTCATACTGGATGATGGCTTAGGATATTACGTACACACAGTCTAAATCTGACATAGAGATGTTCATCCACTTAAAATATTTTTAAAGAAAGTTTGGCAAAATGCAAGGCTGGGATGTGACAGTTCTGTGACAGATCTCTCAAACAGAAAAGATAACGGGAACTCTACATCACTTGTGGCACAAAAATTAGTAATGGGCTGAGCGATCTGAAGACTCAATTCTGGGTTTAGTGTTCTCATATTTTTAAGTTATTAAGTGAATATTGAGATTTTCATATTTTTGTCTTATAACAGGGTACACAAAGAGAGAAAACTTTTTTGATGAGAGTATTTGAAAATAAAGAATGGCATTTCAACCTGGATATATTGTAGATGTGGGGTATGTGGGGAAAGAGAGGGAGTACACATAGGCATACAATGCACTGCCCCAGTGATGCATGGCTCAGGAACTTTTAAAACTAGGGTGTAGGTTTGCTATACATACAGGCTTCCCTTATTGAAAAGACGCTCCTTCAGTTAAAGCAATGTTTCCCAAAGAGGGGTCCAAAGGTACCCTAAAAGAGAGTAACCTGGGATATTATTTACAAATCAGATTCCTCAGGCTAATCTCCAAGCAAATGAATCAGAATGTCTGGGACCTTGGCATCTAGGATTTTAACAATCACCACATGACTCAGAATCATGAGCAGTGAGAGATCAAGTGGGAGAAATATAAGACATCAAAAGCAGAAAGAATTTTTCTACATGAGAACTCAGAGAATTCAACCCTCCACAGAAGTGATATTTTTCAGAATTAAGATTTTAAAGATCAGAATAAATAAGAATTAAATGTGTCTATCTATATAAAAGAGATCAGATGAAAGGGTAATGTGAGAAATTCATTCTGCATCCAATAGAGATAAATTTGAGGTTTACCTTTTTATTCTACTAAACAGAAACAAAGATCATAAGATGTATAAGGTAATAATGAGATAGACAGGTATTACAATGCCCACTGTACTTAGCAACTAGCTTAAGAAAATGCCTTTTGTTCTTTATTTTATATTCCTCTCTACTTTTAGCTTTCTTCTGTTTTTAAAAATGAAGATTCCATAGCAAAGGGGAAATGTTTTGAAGCAGCTATTAGAGGGCTGTTTTCTCCCCCAAACAGCCAGCATAATCCATCCTTCACATATCAGAACTTCACAGTGGGAGGTTAAATTCTGAAAGCTGTTGGGTGAGGATTTCCTGTTACACCTTTCAATTTATCATGTTTCCCAATCTACCGCATCCAAGGTGTTGAATCCAGTTCCTCCACCATTGCTAGAGCCTGTGCAAGTGCCACTGGAAATAGATGTAACTTGAGCAATCAAAACCACATTTTCAAAGGAAAAAGATGAGATCTGTAGGCCACAGGGAAGTTTCAGTACATCAGAACACCAATGAAGGGATGAGAGCAAGACAGAAGCTCACAAATGAAAGTACCGCATGAACTTCGGTTATCTGTATGTGAAACAGATTTCCGCTGCTCAACACAATCCATGATGGCAAATGTAGACATGCCAAATTGTCTTCATGGCACTCTAAGGCATAGTTTGAGAGAAACATACAGAAAATATTAGTACAGAAATAAGAATATAGTGCCTTTACAAAGAAAGTGACCCTACCATTCAGCTGTGAGCCCATGAGAGCAGGTACATTGCTGAAATTCCCATGAAATTCTCCAGTGCCTCACACACTCCTTAACTCTTGTAGGTATGCATCAACACCTAAATCAATTAATTTATTTTGAAAAGACCAAAAATTAAAAATCACTACAAATAAGATGGGCTTTCCCAAAACTATTGGAAGAAACTCCAAGGCACAACCTGTCATTGCACTGAGTCTTACCAAGTTACTTCCTAAGTATCTTTCAAAACCCACCTTGCCCCATCTCTGCCACCCTCACCTTAATCTCAACCACCATCAGCTCTTTCCTAGACAACTACAAGGTCCTTTTAAAGCATCTCCACTCATTGACAAGCTCACCTTCAATCTCCTGTTCATATATCAACACTCATCTTTTCCAACTGCAAATCAGATCTTGTAACATACACACTCACACACCACCACCCACACATGCACACAAGCCAGTTTAAACCATTTCAATAATTCCTTTACCCTTACAATCAAGACAAAAACTCTTACTCTGGCCACCAAGACCTGCATGGTCTGGCTGCTATCTGCTCCCACATGGTAGGCTCCAGCCACGTTTGTCCGCTCTCCGGCCCTCTGGGAGCCCCAAGCCACCTCTGCCACAGGGCTTTGCTACTTTCTGTGCCCTCCACTGGAATCCTTCTGCCCCTCCCCACTTCCTGTGTCTTTCTTTCTTTTTGCAATTACAAATCTTTCAGATCTCTGTTCACACATGACTTCTTCAAGGAGGCTCTGTCAGCGTCTGTGTCCAGACAACTTTTCCTGCTGTTTACTCTTAAGTCACGTTAAACCTCTCCCTGGCAGCACTTAGGAAAGTCTTTATTTCCCGGTGATTTGTGTGATTCTTTGACTAAAATCTATCTTCTTACTACACTGAATACTCTTTGAGGGCAGGGATTCTGTAATTAATTTTTACTCACAACTGTATTCATTGTCTAGTATAGTGTTTGGTGTTATAGTTGGTTCTCAAGAAATATTTCTGAGATCCATGAATCAATGAGGAGACTGATGATTTAAAGGTATCCCACATATCTCATGGGTTCTATCTTCCTAGCCCAAGGGGTTTTGGTGGCATTGTTGTTGTTGTTTTCTTTTTACATCATGGAATCTTCCTTTTTTGTCAAATGATGTACATTTAAATGATTTAACCAGTTAGTAATGACATATAAAAAGTCAGATTCAGACTTTTGCTGGAACCAGAAGTCCAAAGTTTCCCAAGCAAAGGGACCCGAGTAAGGAATTTCCAATAATGACATCCACAATGTTTTGGAGTCTTTAGAAAGCTTCTTGGATATTGAAGCTAAAGCAACTCGCTCCAGAATAGTTACAATAGAATCTGATTTCATAATGTTCAGGAAACCAAGTATTAAATTGCATGTCAACAACAGGATAATATCAGTGGAAATAATTGGTATCTGCATGGGGCTTAAAAAAGAAAATTAAATACTGAGACCCAGCTCACGAGCAGAATGCTCACGGATTGAGCCTTACTTCTGTGATGAGCTGTACCAAACATCGGCAGAACATTTCGAAAAGGCTGGGCATGGTGGCTCATGCCTGTGATCTCAGCACTCTGGGAGGCCAAGGTAAAAGGATCACTTGAAGCCAGGACCAGTCTGAGCAACAAAGTGAGACCCATGTCTCTATAAAAATAAATCAAATAATAAGAGGTTTTTTTAAAAAGCAAAGTTTCCAAAGACATTTTTCTCTCTCTTTTTTAAATAAAATGCTCTTTCTTAGTCTCATGAACCCAGGTACATGACATTGAACAGAATATTTGGATCCATTAAAGAGTAATTCAGCAGATTTTTTTAAACTTCTAAAAATCTACTGAAATATTAATCTTTAATAAATACTTAACAAATAAAAAAATAAACATATAGAGAGAGAGACAGAGAGAACTTGGGAGTTTATGCTGTACAAAAACATTGTAAGATTGACAAATTTGTGTTACTGTGTTCACAATTAAACACACAAAAACTCTAAGGCTCAGTCACATAGCTTGCTAAGTGGCCCAGACAAAATTCCAATCTATCTCAAAATCCCATGACGCCACCATCCCCACAGTCCCTGTCAAAAGAGAAAATTGTGCTGATCAGTTTTTGCAACATGGTATGTTAAATATTTTACTTGCAATCTAAAATATATTAAAGTGATCCATTTCTATCACCCAGATTTTTCATTTAAGGCATTTTTCAAAAATTTTTTCTAAAAGAAAGTCTTAAGCAGATTTTAGAATTTTATTTCACACCAAGACAAAGGATAAAATGTCTTCTGAGTTCCAGGCACGTTCCTTGCTATTTCACTCACCCAGAGGTCTGCTCTTAATTTTTTTTTTTTTTCTCTTTCATTCAAAAAGCAATTCCACTACCAACCTAAGGTTAGCTACATTAATCTAATGTCAACTCCATTACTGTTAATTATTTTATGGTGGCTATATTTTAAGAGAAGGGGTACAAAGATCCCTCATGTCATTTGATAGCCCACCAAGAATTATATTGAAATAACTACATTGATTTCCAAATCTCAGCAAGCAACTAGGACATAATTAAACTTTTATCTCTGCAAATTTTGCTGTCTTTTTTTTTTTTTAACCTGGTTACATATTGTTCAGCAGACTAATCTTATTTTGCTTCTCAGGTGGGCCTAAAATTTCATTCAATGCTCAAGAAATAAATTAAAATGAAAGACATATAATATCTGGTCATTTCTCAAATAAGAATTTCCATTGGCATATTTTCTGTGGGTTCCTTTTTTTCCTATTTCTTATTTGACTTTAATAAAGCTATACTCCATTGAAGTTAAATACAAGTGCTTCTCTGAGCACTTGGAGTTAAATTAAAATAGCTATAAGTCTAAAGAAGCAGCCATTTAAAGATTCTACTTGACCTACCTTAGAAGAGATAACCTGTAGCTATAGAGAAAGTAGGCTCCACCGGTACTCATGCCATAAAACTGGCTTCAAGCTTCCAGGCTCTCCCCTCCCATGCACATCTGTCACCTCACCCCACCTCACCCCTCGCTATAGGCCTTAAACTTGATGAGAAGGAAACTTTCTCCAGACTTCTGGAAATTTTTCCTTCCATCTTCTTTTTTAAAAAATTAGCAAGTGAAGGAGCAGTATGATGAAGTAGGAAGGGGGAAAGAAAGCCCCCAGGCTGAAAATAAACTTGAATTCATGTTCTCACTAATTACCTACGTCAAGCTGGGCAAGACTTTTTGTGCTCTCTGTGCCTCAGTTTCCTCATCTAAAAATGTAAGGAGCTAGATTAGATCCAGGGCTGGCACTAGGGTAGAGTGAGTAACGAGTTTACCTGTGATATCAAATACATAAGGGTACCCAAAATCAAAATTTATATTTAAAAAATCCATGATGGACAAAATATCAAAATTTAAATAGGGACAGGCTCAGTATGACTGATTTTCCTTTGGTCTCAGCATAACTCTGTCACGAACCCTGATTCAGATTCATCTCCCTCTAATACCCCGTGACACGGGTTCTAGCCTCAGCTGGCACCTTGGAGGTAGCAGTACCCCACCTCTCCCTAAACCCTGCAAGGTGCAGTCCAGCCCAGCACAGCCCCATACGGATATTTTCATGGCAACCTGTAAGAATGACTGATGGGCTCCTTCCTTTTAACTCGCTTCCTCTCTTCCCAGGGAGACAGTGACTTCATACTGCTTCATATCGGAGATTCTGCAGGCAATCAAGATTGAAATCACAATTTCATTTCCGTAAAAGCTTTGGAAGGGCACAGATTTCCAGCAAGCTGCCCTACACCATCCTGGACCCTGACTTGCATTGACTTGATTAAACTGCAGCAGCAGACCGAAGCCTGCGCAACGGACACAATCAAAGACTTTCTGACGGCATCCTCTCCCTGCCCCAGGATATTCCTATCCCTTTCCTCCTTTTCCTCCCATCAGGTCATCTGGGGAATCCCCTGCTTACTGCCTTTGAGAAGGGGTAGCACATAATAGAAGGAGGATAATCACAAAGGCAAACTCCGTTGACTTTTGAAGGCAAAGGTTACAGTCCTGAGGGTAAATCAAAGTTCCTCCCTTTATTCCTGAGAACTCAGGAGAAGTAAAATACCAGAGTAGAGACAGCTGTGAGGTGACTCAAAGCAAGTAAGGGGACCTCATAGAGATCCTCTGAGCCCCAAGGAGGTACAAGAAAGTGGCAGGAGACCTTAGAATGTCCTGAGGTTGGCAAGGGAGCAGTGGCATGATTTCCATGATCCTCTAAGTATAAGAGGTCTCAGAATTACACAAGTTGAATTATTTGAAAAGACAGAGAGAGCCACATCTCTCATACAACCAAGTTTGTGGCACACTGGGATGGCTAATACTGAGTGTCAACTTGATTGGATTGAAGGATGCAAAATATTGATCCTGGGTGTGTCTGTGAGGGTGCTATCAAGGAGATGAACATTTGAGTCAGTGGGTTGGGAAAGGCAGACCCACCCTCAATCTGGGTGGACATCATCTAATCAGCTGCCAGCACAGCCAGAATATAAAGCAGGCAGAAAAACATGAAAAGGCCAGACTGGCCCAGCCTCCCAGTCTACATCTTTCTCCCGTGCTGGATGCTTCCTGCCCTCGAACATCAGACTTCAAGTTCTTCAGTTTTGGGACTCGGATGGGCTTCCTTGCTCTTCAGTTTACAGATGACCTACTGTGGGACCTTGTGATCCTGTGAGTTCAATACACCTTAGTAAACTCCCCTTTATATATATACTTTTATATAAACATTATATATTTTTTATATAAATATATATTTAAAATATATCTAAATATATATAAATTTACATATATATATCTTATTAGTTCTGTCCCTCTAGAGAACCCTAATACGCCCACACTCTGTTTCTTCCTTGGGTGCTCTCCCTAAGAACCTTGTCTACATAGCACAGTGCAACATTGGAGTCCAGGATTTTCTGGTTAGAGTGTATGAGGCAGTCCGGATGTGGACAAGGCCCGAGAAGGCCCATCAGGGATGCTGATATCAAGCCTCATCTCACATCTAGGCCAACGCGCCTTCGCTATTCTCCTACAAAAGCAACATTCATAAATCTGAAGATGTAACCTTTTTCCAGAAACTATAGTTACTTAGATAATCTGATCTGCTCCCTGTATTGCTCTAGTATAGCTCATGACCTGTGATTTATAAGGACTTCAATGTTCTTCTTTCATATTTAAAAACCCTTATGCAAATCGTGCCAGCAGCATAGCCAACGAAAGTTTTTTGCATTAATGCTCCATATTATTCACATACAAAAATTCCATTTAAATCTCATTAAGCTGGGGACATAAATCCGAACAAACCAGAAAATGCCCTGTTAAGGTGGAAAAGTGACATATGTCTTCCAATCCCCTGACAAAACAATCAGGAATGAAAAAAATGATGAAGGTACTACCCATTTGGGACAGCGTACCAATGGACACATATGTTACTTTTCTGCCTTTAACTATTCACGGCCTTCCTGCTTTTATCTCAATAGCATTTAAATGAAGTATTTGTCAGCAACTATTTCTGGTAATGTGAGGTATGTGATTCAGGGAGGCTGTAAGCCGAGTTTCTGGAAACATAGCAGTATCCTGGGAAAATTATAAAAGGTCTGCCTGCTAACAGCATTTTTTTGATTTCCCTCTAGGCATTTCTTGGGGTTCGAGATATAATTTATCTGTCATGTAGTATTAACAATATACTTTTCAGGGACTTAAAGATTAGTGGGGCCCCTGGGCTGCCTGTCTCAACTTGCTGAGCACTGAACGTCCTTCATATTGCCATGCCTCATCTCTAATCTGGCTTTTCCTTTAAGACAATTATAGTATCAGAGGGTTACATGAGCTTTACAACAGCGCCCTACACTCTATGACCATTGCTAATTGCCAATTCATCAAAATTTTAATTCTATAATGTGTTTAGGTTAGCAATGTGGTGAGTTGGAGAGGACCAGCGTTGGCCTTTGGCAATGCAAATCTGAGTTTATCTCCCCTCTCCATGTGAACAAGCACAAGTTCAGGTGGAACTGTGGGTGACAGCATTACAATATCATCATCATTTACGGAGGGTCCACAAAGAAAGAAATGAATTTTGGGAAAGCATTCAGCAGCTGCAGGACTCCCTCAGAAGGCTTAATAAAAAAGTATCTTAAAAAGTATGAAAGCCCAGGCTGTTTCAAAGTAAAATGAAGTGGCTAGCCTATGAGTACAGCCTTCCAGCCACTCTCCTTGAGCCTTCAGGGACTCCTTCAGAAAAGGGGACATGTTTGCTTCCAGGCTCCAGGGGCTCAGTTCTGTTGTCTGTGGTTGTCAAGAGTAAGACACATGCATGGGACCCTGACTCTATTCATTTTAGAGAAAGACAATGAAAGAAACACAGGGAGAGAAATGGAGAGATGGAGAAATGGAGACAGTGGTTAAAAAAGGCTGTTTGGTCAAAGACACAGGTCCCACACAGCCACTGCCTGGAAGGCATTTACCCCCTCTCACCTAATCTCAACTCAAGCAAGGCTTCCCTGGGGCACCCTTCCCCACTCCCCACGCCACAGCCGAGGTAGAGCCCTCCCGGGACACATCACTGGAGCAGTGTGCAATGTCGCTTCACAGCACTTCTCAGCTTGTCATTGTAAAGGCAGAGCAATGAAGTGGGTAGAAACACAACCTCTGCAGCCACCCTGCCAGGGTTTGGATCTCAACTCTGCCACGTGCTGCCCGATCCTGGGCAAGGAACTTACCCTTTGGCTTCACAGTTCCTGCGTCAGTAATATGGGAGTTACACATAGAAGACACATTGTTACAGATGCCTAGCCCATAGGATTCAGTAAGTGTTACATGTTTTCATTATTATTTTATATACACAATTATCCCTCTCTCCCCTAGACTAAGAGCCAGTGAAGTTACGGACTCTGTTTTGCTCACCTGGAAACTAGCACAGGGCTTGGTTGAATCCATATTGATAGAATCAATACTGATGGATGTACATATACCGGTGATCTGAAAGCATTCTTATAATTATTAAAAATGCATAATTTCAGATGTATCCACATGATGCTTTATTTTTAATTTTAAAAAGTTATTGAGGTATAATTGACATAAAAACTGTACATATTTAAAATATACAATTTGATAAGCTTTGACACATGTATACATCCACAAAATCATTACCACATTAAGACAGTCAACCCTTTGTAATCCCTTGTTCTAGTGCCCCCACCTCACCCCAGGCAACCACTGATCAGCTTTCTGTCACAATGGATTTATTTCTATTATCTAGAATTTTATATAAGTGGACTCATTCAGCATGCAATCATTCTTGTCTGGCTTCTTTCGTTCAGGCTATTTTGAGTTTCATGTATGCTATTAGGTTTAGCAATATTTTGTTCCTTTCTACCTCTGAGTGGCATTATATTGTACGGATATACCATAGTTTGTTTACATATTTGCTTGTTGATAGACATTTGTGCTGTTTCTAGGATTTGGCTATTATTTAACAAGACTGCTAAGAACATTCATGGACATGCCTTTGTATGGATATAAGTTTTCTTTTCTCTTGGGTAAATACTTAGTAGTGAAATGGTTGGACCATATAAGAGGTTCAGGTTTAATTTTTTAAAAACTACCGGACTGTTTTCCAAAGTGATTGTAACATCTTACATTCCCCCTAGCAGTATGAGATCTCCAGTTCCTCTACATCTTCAGTAATACTTGATGTAGTCAGTCCATTTACTTTTTAATTCTAACAGGTATGAAGCAGTATCTCACTGTAGCTATTCTTTACATTTCTCTAGTGACTAACTGATGTTGAACATCTTTTCCACATGCTTGTTTGTCATCTGTTTATGCTCTTACTGCTGAGTTTTGAGAGTTTTTTATGTAGTCTGCTTAGAGATTCTTTATCAGATATGTGTTTTGCAAATATTTGCTCCCAGTCTTTGATTTCTTTCCATATTCTTATATAAGAGCCAATTTTTTTAATTTTAAGGAAGTTTAGTTTATGAATCAATTTTTAATGAATCAAGCTCTTAGTGATACAGCTAAGATATTTTTGACTAACTCAAGATCACAAAGATTTCCACCTGTTTTCCTCCAGAAGTTTTATAGCTTTGGGTTCTACATTTAGGCAAGTTTTATTCTGAAGAGCTTTTATTGGTAGAATATGTCTTAAAGTTCACTAATCTTGGTGATATGGTTCATCTGTGTGCCCACCCAAATCTCATCTTGAATTGTAGCTCCCACAATTCCCACATGTCATGAGAGGGATCTAGTGGGGGTGACTGAATTACGGGGGCAAGTCTTTCCTGTGCTGTTCTCATGATAGTGAATGAGTCTCCCAAGATCTGATGGTTTTAAAAACAGGAGCTTCCCTGCACCAGCTTTCTCTTTGCCTGTCGCCATCCATGTAAGATGTGGCTTGCTCCTCCTTGCCTTCTGCCATGATTGTGAGGCCTCCCCAGCTAGGTGGAACTGTAAGTCAATTAAACCTCTTTTGCTTCCCAGTCTCAGATATGTCTTTACCAGCAGCATGAAAATGGACTAATACGCTTTGCTTCTCATTTTCTCTACCATGTTGAGCCATGTTTGTATAATGTAAGGATAAATTAACAAGAGTTTCAAGAATGCAAGGAATCAAAAACTTGACTTCCCTCATATTTGTGTTTAAATCTTATCACTAAACATAGAATCTTAGAAAGTGAGCCAGCACAGGAAAAGTAATGGAAAGTCCTAGAGTAGGCCTTATTAAAAAGACTTAGCCAGTAAACAGATCAGAGTAAGTGGAAAGAGAAAGAAGGGTTAGGAAGCTTTCAGAAGAAAGGAGAATAAAAAAAGGGAGGGAGAGTGAAAACAGATATTTAGATGTGTTTGATTATTTGAAAGACTTTACAAAGCATTTGACAAGTTTTGATCTCAAAAAAAAGTTTAAAGAAAGAGATAAAAATAAGCAAATAAAAAAATGTACAGTTATTAATTTCAGGAAAAACAAAAAGTTGTACAAAAAGGAAATCTAATAATACTTGACATGGCTTAACAATAAAAATAACTTACCTAGTCATAATAACATAAAACTGTTAAGTAATTAACTGAAAATATAATATAATTCAATTGAATGAATGAGTTAGTCAAGGGAGGAGTTGTAGACAAGCAAAATCCTCAACTACTATTAAATAAATGTGAGAGATATTGTCTCAAACTAAATAAAGACTCAACTCTGTAAGCACATTTCTTAGAAATGTGGAGGTCAATATCTGAAGTTAACAGCTAGAAAAAATTTGAAGTGATTGGTTTTGGGCATAGAAGGGAAGGGAGTGGGTGTCCAGTGGGAGGATTAAATCCAGGGACTCTGCATAGGGTCGAGAAATGAATAGATGGAAAGTGTTGTTGTTGAATCCTGAACATATAGTGCTTGGTTTTCGAAACTGATTTTTAAAAACAGTTAATGTAAGCAGTCACTCTTTAATGTCTTATTAGTGAGTCTCATAAACAGAACCTCTAACTAAAGAAAATCAGCAGGACAATATGGCTGCCCCGGGAGAGGGCACCTAAGTAGCATCTGCTGTCTTCTCTGTGTTGTGAGAGCATCTCTCACATTCCACTTCCTCTTTTAGCCCCTTTTGACTTCTCTTCCCATCTTTGCAATCTTCCCCACCCTAAGGGTCCCTGAGAGGTCACTCTACTCTAAAATTGGAATAAATCATTGCTTTCAAAGGGAAAGAATTAAATGCAAGAGGGAAGGGAGTGGAGGTTCCGGATTCTACTCAAAATGCAACCACAGTTTATCCTAAATGGTGTCAGCCGGCAATAGGCTTTGTGCTGCTGCCGACAAATGCAGTTCTCTTCGGACTGCTGGGTGATAGTGACAGTGGTGTTGCTGTGGTCTTCTCTGGCCATTCTGTCAGAGGAAGGGGTGTTGTTGGTAAAAACAGCCCAGCTCAGACAATGCAGCAGCTGCCTCGACTAAGAATAGAATCCGTGTTTGATTTGAATTAGCCATTTGAAACAAGAGCAAAACAGCTCTGAAAGTAGTACCATCTGTTTTCCTTTAAGGCTGGGTCATAAATAACAAGATGAAAATATATTTCCTGCTCTGCATTTGTGACCTGAACTGCCTTCCACTGTGTTGTCACTGACCACTTCTGCTTTAAACGCACATGACATTAATTGGGCAGCTGTTGGCTGTGAGGTGTGTAGACTTTGTTGTCGCTTTGTTTTGTTTTGTTTCCTAATCTCTCTACTTATCAGGAGCTTTTATTTCACCTCTCACATGTTAAGAAAAAAAAAAAAGAAGTTATTCTTTGTATATTTTTTAAAAAACAACTCACACTCCAAATAGCAACGTGATCAAACAGTGTAAAACTATGGCTGACAATTCCTGCGTGGTAGAAGGATATCTTCCAAGTCAAGGTCAAAATGAATTAAGAGGTAAGGGAGAAGACAGGGAGCTTATCCAGCATCTATTATTCACCCAGGCTGGACTTGCTGATCCCCATAATATAAGAATGGAGAGAAGAGAGAAGCATCAAGAACAGAGAGAAGATTCCCTAAAAGCACAATTGTTCCTCCCATGGAGATCAGCACTCTGTTCTTGAGTCCTTCCAAGCTGGGCTCTCCAGCAACTGTAAACTGTGATTGACCAGCACTTTCCTCAGTTATCTTTTTTACTGTCATTCACACTGAAACAACTCTGGTTTTGTTTCCTTGATAACTCAAAGGGGAAAGACTATGAAGGCTGGTAGGCCATTTTCTTTCAACGCTCAGCTTGACCAGTTGCCAACATAGTCTACAAGGCATTCCAGATGACAGACATGCAAACATGAAATGCACCATAAAGGGCTGTGGTCTGTGCAGGTTTTAGATCAGCCAACCTTGAAGGAAGCTGCACCTAACAGTGAATGTCTCCAGGTTATAATAACATGTTCTTTTAAGAAACAGTGTGGAGGGTAAGGGGAGGGAGAGCATTAGAACAAATATCTAATGCATACGGGGCTTAAAACCCAGATGATGGGTTGACAGGTGCAGCAAACCACCATGGCACGTGTATACCTGTGTAATAAACCTGCACACTTTTCACATGTATCCCAGAACTTAAAGCAAAATTTTAAAAATTAAATAAAATAAAAAGAAATGGTGTGGAGTCAAAGCCAGACTTAGAGAAACAGAAATGTTATTAGGCATATCCAGGCGTTAAGAAAGGTGTTGCGTTGGAGACCTGGTGCAAATGTTGGGTCCCTGAGATAATGCTGGACACCTACCAACATAGAGCCCAAGCACAGCAGGGACCACATCATCATCGGCTGAGAGATCATACGAGAGAAACAAGGTTGGGGAGGACCTGGTAACCCCATGCTTGGACAAACACAAAAGACTCCTGATGAGTTTTCCTGCCTATAGGCTCTGCCTATCCAGACCACTGTAGACGTGTTGACAGATTAATCTGTCTTTTAAAAAATGCTATCAAGACAATAACTACAAAAAAACCCAACTACCTCCACTCATTTCCTGTTTCTTCAAAATAGTCTTTTCCTCCTTGTTTGTCCCCAACCCACCCTTTTAGCTAGTCTCTCATGGCTCACCACACTTCTGCCTTTGCTCCTTCCAAAGCTTCTGCTTATAATACGCAACTCTTGCCCCATTTCCATCGACTACCTGAAGCCTCCCACCTATCCTTCAAGAGAGGATCTTACCTCACATTTCCCAGAGTTTGCTCCACCACTCCAGCTGTGGGAGCTCCATGGAAGAACAAAAAGATCAAATATGCTTGGGAATCACTACATATTGAGTCTTGCTTTGGATAGTTATTATGTAATTGTCATAAATCGCTCTGAGAAGTCACAAAGTGAAGAAACCTTCTGAATCTTTCCAGCCTGTGGTAGCTAAACATATTTGACCCCAGGACTGTGTTAATCATAACAAACTAGGGCTTTTTTAAAGAGACCACTCAGGAAAGCACTGATTGAAACCCACCTCTTTCAGGAACACTCCATCCCATCACTCTAGCCCTGCTGAACTTAAGACATAGTTACTGTTTGCACTTCTACTCCAGTATGTGAAATGGCTGGTCAACTTCTTATATATGTATGTGAAAATGATATTCATAGTAATCATAATAGATACCATTTAATAAGAACTGGTTACTTTCCAGGTATGAGACCTAGAAATTATTAAACCAATGGTTATTCTTTACTACAAGGTCATAGTAATTTCTCTATGCTGAATTTTTCTTTGTGTTTAGTTAAGGGAGTAGGCTAGTAAGAGCCATGTGTCCTTCCTATTCACCTTTTGTCTGGTTTGGTTTCATTTCAACGTAAAAGCTAAGTCTTATATCATTGGTAAAAGAAAAAGTAAAAGTTATATGCAATGGTTACTTTTTAAGATAAAAGAAAAAATGAGAATTAAGAAAAGGACTTCAAAGTTAATTTACCAAAATCCGACTACATCCTTGACATGTGCTGACCCCAATAAGGCATTAATTACAAAAGGATTAACACTTTTCTCCATTGTAACAATGTAGTCCTCTGTCAATGGAAGGTGATAACAATATTTGCATTCATCCTTTAGCATGGAAGTCACAGATTGTGAGAAAGGTCTTAACACTCTTCCTAAATGAAGTTAAGCATCCAGTGAAGGGACAGAGCTTCTTTCATAGTCTAAGAAGACTTGAAAATTTTTAAAACGCTCAGCAACGTCTTGCTCCGTGCTCTGCTCAAAGCTAGTAAGGGTGTTAGGAATCTGCTGACTGGCAGTATTTATCCTGTTTGCATGTAACTGGCTACACTGCATCAGCAACTCATTCTGATGATACTGTACAAGACACTATTTTCTGCATTACACACTCAGCCTTCCGTTTTTCTGCTGCCCACTCAGATGACTGTCAAATTTCAGATTGGATGCAATGGCTCACTGAGAGAGATAGAAATAAACACTATTTCTTCCCTGAATGATTCAACATGTTGCAAGCATGTTGGACTGGAGAATACCATTAGCATGGTAAATTTTAGTTATAGACATTTAGAGTTATTTTTTTCTTAACTAAATTCCAACACCAACTCTACTACAGTCTATGCCTTGAAATAGGATTTTGTACTTTTTGTGGAATGACATGACTCTTTAAAAAATGTAGTAAATATAAGGATACTTGGGCCAGGGAAAGAAAAAAGGATTCATGAATAGTATACACACCCTCAGGGGAATTTTTCTTACTCTTTCAAGTTTGTCCTCCCATCTAGGTCAAGTCAGTAACACTGCCAAACTCTTTAGAGGCATAAGAAAGCCTTTCACATGCTTATAACCTTGAAAGATGAATAGAAGAATATCTAAGAACTTCCCTTAAAGGTAAAAAAGAGTTGATAAAAGTGTCAAATCCTACCACATTTCTGCCACTATTTAAACTAGTTACTTTATCCTACACACACATCCAGAGGTTTGAGCTCTTAGGCAACACGTAGGGATGTGGTGGCATCATTTGATCAGCTTGTTGTGGTAGACAGGGTACTCAGATGACTCCCATGATCTTCGTCTCTGTGTGTTTTGCCCATGATTATGTTGGATTACATGGCCAAAGAGATTTTGTAAATGTAATTAAGGTCACTAATCAGCTGGCCTTGAATTAATCAAAAGAAAGATTATCTGAGAGAGCCTCAGCTAATCATATGAGACCTTTACAAGCTGAGAGTTTTCACCAGCTGGTGGCGGAAGAGGAAGGCAGAGATTCAAAGAGTAACATGGATTCAACATGAATAGAGTCCTCTGTTGCGGAGATAGGCGAACCATGCGGTAAGGACTTGAGTGTGTCCACTGGGAGCTGAGAGTGTCCTTTGGCTAACAGCAAGCAAGAAAATAAAGACTTCACTCTTACAACCAAATGGATCTGAATTCTTACAACAATCTGGATGAGCTTAGACAGGAAGTGTTTCCAGGACCTCCAGCTTAATCCCAAACCCCTTTATTTTGGTCCTTTGAGACCCTAAGCAGGGGACCCGGTTGTGTCTACCCGGACTTTTGATCTACAGAACTATGAGATGATAAATGAATACTGTTTTCAGCTGTTAAGTGTGTGATACTTTGTTCCAAAGCAACAGAAAAATGAATGCACTTAGCATTAACTGAGAACTGGTCTCCAAACTTTTTCCACTATTCTCCTGCTCAGAGTCTCCTTTTCAACCAAATTCTATTTATTGGTTCTGAAATATACCTTTTGCTTCCTCCTATTCAGTATTTACACACATTATTTTACCATCCTGCAAGGCCCATTTTCTGTTTAGCCAACACCTTTGAGGCCAACTCAGATGTCATGAATGAAAGGCTCCTAATGCAGCCTGCAGTTCTCTCTCCAAAATCGAGTACTTATCATCCATATAATTTATTGTCAATTCATCATGTCCCACTTTATGGTACCTTTTCTATGTGATCTATATCTTTATTACTATATAATTTTGATGAAATTAGATGATGAAAATCTTGAAAGCAAGGGCTCTTAATTTTTATGCCTCACTCTACCCCGTATGCATACCTTGCACATCACAGGCACCCAATAAATATTTGTTCATTTGTTTTGTTCTAAAGTATCTCTCTTCAATGTTAATGAAATTAAATGACACCAAAAGTCCAAAGAAAACCTCATTAGCCAAGCAGTAGGAATCTCAGCAGTGACCTACCCCACATTCTGCTTGGCCTTTAACTATCGTGACCCCTAAACACACTTAAACTGTCAAAATTAAAAATGTAACTGCAAAAACAAGATAATCACAGAAAATAATTTTTGCCAATTGATTTGTACAACTTTCAATGACATTGTAAGCACACAACTATTCCCTGAGCTGCCAATTTGCATAGAAAGGGATGTTCTCCATGGACTATATTTACAGGGAATACACCATTCACATGAATGGGCATGAGAGGAAAAGCATAGGAGAAAATACAGAGAGATTTGAATGAAACACTGTTAACAATTAAGAATAATCAACAGAACAGGCTTGAAGAAGCAAAGGCGGGAAGTTACCTGTGGCACTGCAAACCAGATAGATTTGGTATAACCCCTTGAAATACAAATGGGACTTAAACTCCCAGCTAAGACATTTACTGAACTAAATGGATCTATTTTAAAGTTTCAGGGAAAAGCAACAAGAGTGTAATTTGGAAAAATAATGAAAGTCAACTTCATTCCAGCCCATTGCTTCCCCTCTGATGTTACCATCCAACCCCATAGCACCCAGGCTTTTCCACAACTGTCTGGAAATTAAACGTGAGCCTTAAAAATATCACTATCTATTTTTCTTTGTTTCTCAAAGGAAAATGTAAAATAAAAATCAGTTTTACATGCATTTTATGTGCTCTCTAATATATACAGAATCATAGAACTTGAGTGCTGGCTGAGACTCTCGCAGGCTATTTTGTTTATTCTTCTACATTAGGCAGACCCACACTTAATCCTTTTTTGATAGGAAAATCTCTATCATTTTTAAAGACTTTCAGAGGAGATTTCTCAGACTCTCTCGAACCCACTAAGGTAGTTAATAACTTTTCTTATTATCTAGCCTAAATCCTTCACACTATGCTTAAGACTCATTTCATCTTCTCTGACGTTCACTAGAGGTAGGAGAAAAATTTATCACTCTCTTTCATATAAGAAATACTCATATACTGATAATAATTATGGCATCGGCTCTGTAATCTCCTAATGAAATATTCCACAGCTATTGTGGTTCTCTGCTAAACTTTCTGAAATTTCCCCTTCCCTCCTTTATCTATAAACCTCAAAATGGTTGCCAACCTCTGTTAAGGATTTAATTACCTGATACTGAAGTCTTTGATAGTTCTTGTATGTTACACCTTGGGCATCCATCCAGGGTCGTATCTCAGGAATATAGGAGGAAATAAATCATCCAAGGCTCTCCTCACTCCTGCAAATAATTTTATGAAGATAATTTAGTTGAAATGAGTATTGAGGGCAGCTATGAAATGTGAAAATAAGTCACAGAAAGGTTGCCTATATAGAAAAGAAACCTGAAAGTAAATATATCACAATGTTCATAGCAGATGTCCCTAGATGCTGGCAGAGCTATATGCATGTGTGGTTTGTCCTTGTTTTTACTTTTCTACATTTTCCAAACTTCTTGTCCTGTGTATATATTAATTTTCAATGAGAAGAGAGCATGTGTGTGTGGCAGGGAGGGGGTGTGTTGAATGAAAGAGGTAAGAAGGAACTGCCTGAGAGAGTTCTAAGGAAGGGAGGTGGTAGAGGATCAACTGAAAACTGCCCCCAGTTTTAGCACTGAAAGTTTTGCATCTCAGGAAAGCACTACATCACCCCAGAAGCAAACAGGCAAGGGGACATCCTAGGTGCTGCCCATGGAAAACCAGGAATGGGAGTAGTGCCCAAGTCATTATTTTTCCAACCAGCATGCAATTTGGAAAGATAACGAAAGTCAGCATCATCACTCACCTTTTCCCCATGTGAAGTGGACTTTCATTATTCTTCCACCTCCCTCCCACATAACTTTCTCAGGCAGCTCCTCTTTACCCCTTACAATCCTCTCCTTCCCTGCCACACACACATACTGTCTACTCATTAAAAGTTAACACCTGCACATAACGAGAGGTTTAGAAAATATAGAAAAATATGAAGAAGGAAAGACCACACCATGCACACAGTTCCACTGTCATTCACGGGCTGCTAAGGATCCTTACGTTTTGGTGACCCAAATGAATGGAAAGGCAGAAACAACTTTGTGTTCCAACCATGTTCTCTTCATCGACAGAGCCATTTTGCAGGTTCAGGTCAATGTAATAAGAAATAAGATCGTTCTCGACTGGATCAGAAGATTTTATTTTTGTTTTGCTTTTTATTTATGTATTTTTTTTTAATCAGGTCACAAGAACTCAGAAACACCAGGACCACAGCTTGAGAGCCAACTCCAAGGCACAACTTTGGATCGGCATGTTGACTCTAGCAACTGAAATCAGTTTCTATGCATGAAGCCAGCTCTGTGAAAAACTGCGCAGCAGGGACACAGTGCTGGCTTTCCACTAACCTCCGCTCAGAACCAGCCTTCCCTCCTCCAGGAACCTGGTGACTGTCCTGGGCCTTTGTTGTGGTGAGCAAACTGGTTTCCAAAAGTGTTTTGTGGTAATAGTGGGTCCTTAGGAGATGGTGTTATAACATTTGAGAGCAAGGTTTCAAGTGAGGTTCATAAAGCTCAGACGAATCTACTGGCACATTCACTCACTCACCTCTCAGCCTCCATTTGCCTCCCTAGAACAGCAGTAATAACCATACCTACCTCATAGGTGACACAGTTACCTCTAATATCCCTGAACAGGCAGAATACATAGAACATATAATAAGCATGTGTGTATACATGTGTATAAAATGTGTACACACACACACACCCACACCAGCAAGAAAAGAGCCTCAGTATCAGTCTTCTACAATACTTCATCATTTCTTAAACGCTCATCAAATGCTTACTGAAGGACAGATCTGGGGAGGGTGTGAAAGTGTGCAGATCAACAGGTGAGGGCGAAAAGAGCACTACCATTCAAGAAAGTGGAACCAACCACTGAGTATGAGATGCAGACATGAACACCCCTGGCAGGGACATAAAGATAAGCCATCATGGGAAAGGAGCCTTGGAAAAGGTCTGCCTTGGTCATAGCCTCAGGCTACCTGAAGACTGGGAAAATGTTGCCAGCTTTTCTGCGGATATGCCCTTCCTCTGAGGATAACTCAGTATCCAATGTGAGGGTACTATGGAACGTCAGCAGCGGTGATGCAGGCTTGGATGTTAGGACTGAGGCTTGAAATACCCTAGAGGATACTCTAACTCTATCCTCATAGAAAGACAGGAAGGGGAAAGACTTTGATACTCAATAAGCTTGGGAACACAGAAGTAAGCATTCAAACAGGATTCTTTAGTGCAGGACTTTTTCAGAGGCTAATACCCACATTGATATTATGTCTCTTCTCCAAGGCAGTGATGTGATATATATTTGGAGCTGCTCTAAAAAATAAATGAATAAAGAAAATAAGAGAAGTGTGGTGTATAGCCTCTTTCAAACTTTGCAGCCACAGCCCACTCTGCACAGGACACCTGTTGACAGCTCAGAGATCACCAGCATTCTGACCGTGACCTAGAGAAATGCCAGGCAGGCACTCTATGGAACTCCAACCTTGATTCCTTACAGTGACAAAATGAAGCAGCTCATTGACCTTGTCTGTAGCAGAACAGGTCAAATACTGAAGGGAGAAGAGCAATAAAGGAAATAAAGTCTTTCTGTGCCATCTTTCATTAGTTATGAGACACATGTCTTTTTACATTCTTACATCTCTGAAGCACAAAATCAGGACATGTTTCAGAGAAGGTGGCATCTGACAATCTCTGTCTGCCTTATGGCAATTGCAAGGGAGTTCTCACCATCTAAGCATGACTGAACATCAGCAATGTGGAAATAAAAATCCTGAAAAAAGGGAGGTACATTCTTGAGTTCTTGTAGGAACTCAGAATCAGCTGGGCGTGGAAGACAGGTTGGGAGGGAGTGCCAAGAAGTGATCAGTCGCATTCCTGAACCACAGCAGACTAGCTCTCCACTGAATTGCAAAGCCAAGTAAAGTGCTCTGTGCCAATGGCCTTTTGCTACCTTACAGAGTCTAAGAAATGATGCATCACCAGTGTCTTCAGTGGAACAGGTATCTAAAAAATCATGGACATCAATGATGATCAATGAAGAGCAAGACAGAAGAACTGAACTCTTGATGTAAAGAAGCTGAGGAATAGCTTATCCAACCAACCTTGAAATTTTCCTGGTCCTCAGGCAGCAGGAGGCTGTCACAGAGGCAAACATTTCCAATGAGCTTGGTCCCATTTATTTTCCCTGTTCTTGTAGTAGTAAGAGTGACCGATGATAAAAATTTGTGTCTAAGTTCAAAGAATTCTTTCAATAAGTACAAAATAAAATCAAAGTGATGAGAGCTTTGGATCACAGCTTAATGGGCAGTGATTTTTCCGCAGGGGTATATAAAATGGCAGGCATTTAAAATCATTTGTGACTTGGAATTAATAAAATGGGTAACTGGCTTTTAAATACAGTATTTTAACCAATTCTCTTTTTCTCTCTAAAACATTTTGGATTTTATTCTTGAATAGCTAAAATTCCCAAGGAAATTCCATTCATTTCCTTTAGAGTAAAATTTTGAGAACTGCCCTTGGTCACCTCATTCTTTAAGGTCTCGGAGTTGTCAACTCTGCTCCTGCTGAAAGTGGCAAGCCAGCCACCTCCTAAAGCAAATCTCTGTAATAGGCTTTCCTCAAGAACAAGGCTTTGCATTAGACCAAGTCTCTGGAGAAAACCTGGCTTCTTCTAAGTTTGCATTTTCCTCTGCAATTCTCTTTTTATAGTTGAAGCTAGTGGTAAGGTCATCCAGCCTCAGCTGGTCTCAATTACACCCCTCTGTCTGAAGCAGGGGCTGGGGGACACCCAGCACTGTCTCTGGCTCCTTCATTTCCCCTCTATAAAATGACAGAATTCAATAAGATATTCTCCAGGTCCCTACAGCATTAATATTCTATGCTATATGTTGACTTCTCAAAAAGACCAAAAGTATTGGTATTTCCTTTGTATTGTATACAAAACAGGTATATTATACAAAATTAACCATTTGCTTATTAGCAGATAAAGATCTTTACAACTTTCACAGCATACTGCTGAACACTGAAACATATCACAAATTAACCTTTTTCAAAAAGTCACACAATGTATATGGGCAACACTGTGAATTGTTTGCCTTCTGGGTTTTTTGTTTGTTTTTTTTTTGTTTTTTTGTTTTTTGAGACCAAGTCTTGCTCTGTTGCCAGGCTGGAGTGTAGTGACCTGATCTCAGCTCACTGTAACCTCTGCCTCCCAGGTTCAAGCGATTCTTCTGCCTCGGCCTCCTGAGAAGCTGAGATTACAAGCATGTGTCACCATGCCCAGCTAATTTTTGCATTTTTAGTAAAGAAGGGGTTTCACCATGTTGGTGAGGCTGGTCTTGAATGCCTGACCTTAGGTGATCCACCCACTTTGGCCTCTTAAAGTGCTGGGATTGGCTCTGTTTTTTAAATTGTATATTTTCTCATGCTGAAAGTGACCAGATGTGCTAGGTCTTAACAAGAGTCCTAAATTGAGATGGGCAGTGATGATGAAGTTAACTATTAATGCTATCTACAGCTACTAAACTGCAAGGCTGTGAGATCAAGTTCATATACTCTTTATTTGCTGTGATATCCCCAGCACAGACCATGGTGCATAGTATATAAGCATGAACACCTATTTAGTGATGAAGAAATTAATGACTCAATAGCACTGAGAAACAGGAAATGAGGGAAAAATTAATTTTTATATACCTGCTACATATGTACATTTTATACCACTGCAAATAAGTACAGACAATTTAATTAAGCTAACTTTCTTCTAAACTTTCTCTCCTCCAAGACACACTTCTGAAATACAGAAGCAAAACTTGCATTGTTATTGGTCATAGAGCAATGAGTGATTGATACTGAAATCTGTAGGATTATTTGTAATATACATGCACTTGTATTTTATATTACATATATTTGTAATATACATGCACATGTATCTTTTCAATCACTAATAATCAACCATAGCAAAAGGGGAGTCTTATTCTCAATATTTAAATTATTCTTTCTATTTTTAATTTTCAAAGACTCAACCTCTTGAGAGAAACTTTGAAGAAAACATTGAATGGAGAAATGGGTCTTTAAATACCAGGATTAACTCTCCCTAAAAATGATACATCACAGACTCCCCAGACAATAATGGGAGATGCTCTTAGGTGGCAGAAAATTTATTCTTTTTTTTTATTTAAGTGACTGGGTCTCTCTCTGTCAACCAGGTTGGAGTGCAGTGATACAATCATAGCTCACTGTAACCTTGAACTTCTGGGCTCAAGCGATCCTCCCACCTCAGCCTCCCAAGTAGCTGTGACTACAGGCCAAGTAGCCTCCCAAGTAGCTGTGACTACCATGGCCAGCTAATTTTTTTATGTTTTGTAGAGACAAGGTCTCACTATGTTTCCCAGGTTTGTCTCAAATTCCTGGTCTCAAGTGATTCTCCCACCTTGGCCTCCCAAAGTGGTGGGATTACAGGTGTGAACCACCACACCCAGCTGAAAAATTACTCTTAAGGAAGACAAAGCTAAAATTCTTGAGAGTTTTATGACAAAGGAGAAATGAGCTTTTGGGTGTGGTACAGGGAAATGGACTCTCGCAGCCTCTAACAGTCCCCCAGAAGTATCTCAGAGAAAACAAGAAGCCTGTTCCCAGATGCCTGCACCTTTGCAAGCAGACAGAGGAAGGAACACAGCAAAAGCATCAGTTGCCCAGAGCCCATGGGGATGACAAGAACAACGGGACAGAGCAGGGCTGCCAGGTGACCTAGCAAGAAAGGAGGAAATGGCAGGGTTTGAATGCCTACGCCTTTACTGGTTTGGGGCTTTGAGACCAAAAAAAAAAAAAAAAAAAAACCCACTGGCATTTGTTTTCAGGATATTGTTTATTTCAGTTTTAGTATGCCTTAGAAAGAGAAGAATAATAACACCAAAGCTATATAACATTTGGGATACACATCCAAATTCTTACTATCTTCCCTAACTGGCTTGCTGAAATCCAAGAATTCTAATAAAAGTTCGTATTCTCACCAGAATTCATGAAAATCATCCACCAAACTAATCTGGAAATTGTCAGAACAAGCTTCTTCTCATATGCCAGCATCTCTGGATCTTTCCATGTTCAAAGAAAATATTGATGTGCAGAAAAAAAAAAAAAGAAATGGAGAGGTGGTGAGCAGGGGAGAATGTAATTCTGATATTTTTCAAACCATAAAAAATGTTTGGGGGGAGAGATCCAAGATGGCCGATTAACAACAGCTCAGGATTGTAGCTCCCAGTGAAAGCGCAGAGCGCGAGTGGACGCCGCACTTTCAGATGAATTTTTGTTGCCCACAGACTAGGAGATTCCCGGCGGAGGAGCCACACGGGTCGCCAGCGTGACTTTTTTGGCCGGCGCGGCTATTTTGCCGGCGCCCCAGCACGGCGCTTCTCGGCGCGGAGTATA